>JAQIXJ010004646.1:0-10502 GCA_034700185.1 Phthiracarus laevigatus | reverse complement strand
ACCAATTTAAATTTCATGCCTACTAGGTATTGCCTGAATTTATTTAGTCCATAGACAACAGCCAAACATTCCTGTTCCGTGACTGTATATTTTCTCTCGGCATCACTTAATAATCGGCTGGCATATTCAATAGGATGCCATCTTTTATTTGTCTGCAACTGATGTATATCGCACCTAAGCCTATGGAACTCGCATCTGTCCGTAGCTCAGTATCGGCGTGCTCATTGTAATGCACCAACACTGGTGTATTACACAATACCTTTTTAAGATTTTCAAACGCATGTCGTTCCTTGTAACCCCATTTAAATTCAACGTCATCCTTTGTTAATTCTGTTAATGGTTTTGATTTCTCTGCGTAGTCAGCAATATAGTTTCGGTAAAGACAAATTAAACCTACTAAACCTAATAAATCTATAAAAGCTTAACAAACCTATCAATGCTTATCCAAATCTCATTAAAATATCAAATCTTTTCAAAACCTATAAGCATACAAACCTAACTTATAACCAAAACCAAACATTAAACCTATACAAACCAATATTCGACATGTTTAATCAATTTTTAAACTGTATAATAGATTCTAGTTTATTTTTAATTAGTCAATATTACATTATTCCAATATTTGCATTGTTTTATAGACTTTTTACAACTATTATAGTTCATTTAAGTATTTATTGAAAAAAATATTCACAAATTTACTGGAATCTTAAGAATATACCATACAATGATTTATAGAGCACATTAGCAAAGAACGCTGCTATGATTCTAATAACATTTTTATGTCTACCAAATAGTTTAACTGAGAAAAAATTAATTATAATATGAAGGATCTTTCTTTGCTCCTTATTTACTGATGATTATCATGGCTTTGAAAGCCGAATGATGGCTTCGATCTTTTACCATAGTTACCCAAAGTCTGAAGTGCCGGCAGGTCGTCATATTCTGAAAATCTTAAATTTAGGGTGGAGGCGAGCCAAAACCCAACGGATTTAATAGATAATTTTTTTGTCTTCGGACAAAAATTTTTTTCAGTCATAAAAAAGCACGATTTCAATGCATTCTCGATTTTTCTTCTCATTAATCCGATGAGTTTAACCCCCTCCTTGAATTTTGAAAAAATTCGAAATGAGACCCCCTCCAGACCTTCGAAGTCTGTGACACCCTGATTGTAACTATTGTAAATAGAGACCGATTGCATCAAAAAAGAATTTATGTGTGGTCGATATGTTCGAATATCGTCTCAATACAATTTCTAGAAAACTATTTTTCTATCGCCGAATTTATATTGGATATAAATGTCAATGAGATTTTGCAAACAGAAATATGCAAAATATTGCTTGAATTGGCCGCAAATCATTATATGATTGAGAATGACTTATATTCGTTTAGAAAAAACAGAATACAACGACGATATGGATCAGGGTATATACAATATGATTTTATATTTCTACTCGAAAGGTTGACCTGAATGAGTCAGTAAAAATTGCTACATATATGCAAAATGAAATCGAATGCGATTTCATTAGGTTTTTAAACAATTTAGCTAATGTGTACGCAGTTTTGTTTAATTAAATCCAAAAATCAATTATGTTAATGAACAAAATGTTTACAGTCAAAGTGAGAATTACTAACGTTAATTCTTGTTTTATTGTATTTTCTTTATTAGTGAAAGGGGAAATCTTTGTTAATACATTTGTTTTTTAATTTTACTTACTTTTATTTAGTGTAGACAGCAATTAATGGCAAATATTTCGTTAGACTGTACATTAGTGATTAAAAATTTTAAATTTTCGAATCCATTAACGTTCCATTACCGGTCTCAAAAAAGAATTAACGTTCCATTAAAGGTACTTTTTTCGATTCCAATAACGTTTCACATAATAAAAATCTAAAATATTTTCGATTATCTCAAATTTCAAACATTTATTTACTTTAATTTATATAAGCAAGTTGCTTAAAAATAATGCAATATTTGAAACATTAAACAAAATTAAAATAATATTTTTTTTTATAAAAATAAAAAAACTGATTTTATTTATGAAAATAAGAACAAATAATCTACGGAAAATGTAGACTATTTGTTAATTATAAAGAGAAATTTTAATTTGTAAATATTTTTAAAATATAGCTGTTAATACTTATTAAAAACAATTTTGAAAATCTGATTAAAAACTCATAATCGTTCCAGTAATGGCGAAAACAATTTATATTACTCCACTAACGTTCCACTACCGGTGCTATTTTCAAAGTTCCACTAAAGTTTCACGTTAATGGAGCTAGATTTTCAATCACTACTATACATGTCTAACCTCATCAATGCAAATAATAAGTATAAAATGCGTTTGATTTTCTTAGTATATGTATATTTTGTTTATTGAAAATGTATAATATAATAAAAATAAAATAAAATAAATAAAGTTACTGTCTACACTTAATAAATTAAAAAGTCTACACTTTTTAAAAATTATTTTAATTTCGACAGAATTGTCTGATACGTCATTTGTTAAGACTTTATTAACTTAATAAAAATATATTATAAACAACAAAACTTTATTTAATTAAATAGCAATAAATATCACTAGATTTCATAAATTAGAGAAAATTTTATTGATTTTTTGTAATAGCCTTATTACAAAATAATGTTACCGAGTCTTGGAAATTTATATTATAAAAAATTTATTTGTTTCTATATTTTTGCTAACTATAAAAATTAAATCAATATTTTATCATTTGTCACATAATCGGCATCTGTTTGCAAAGATACTTTATTAATTTCAAACTTATCTTTTATATTGTTTGTTAAATACAATTATTTTATTAAAACTATTTGTTAAAATCATTTTAATAATTGATTTTAATTCAGTCTTGATTTAATAAAATTTATTCTCTTAAATAAGATTTGTCTTGAAACAAATCCATTTGAAAATGTGTTGGAAAATGTATTTTTAATTATTTCAAAACACTATACGGAAAAGCAAATGAAGTATTTCCGCGATAATATGAAATATTATTATAACTATTGTAAATTAGAGATCGGTAACAATAAAAAAGAGTTTCGATGTTTGGACGATATTTTCGAATATCGTCTCAATACGGTTGCGAGCAAACCATTTTTCTCTATCTCCGAATTTACATTGGATATAAATGTAAGTGAGATTTTGCAAACAGATAAATGCAAAATACTGCTTGAATTGGCATCAAAACATAAATTTCCAATGACTTACATTCGCTCAAAAAAGAAGTAATAACGACGATAAGGATCAGGGTTTATACAATCCATATAATTTGCGCTTATTCCGCTCTATTCCACAGCAATGTTAAGCATTGAGGAACAGTGGGCGTGGTATTCGTATAACATTTCAATGCTTGTGAGGAACAGCGGCGAATTGTATGAAACAATCTAATTTTATATTTCTACTCGAATTCTAACGATTTAAATGAATCTGTAACGATCGCCACTGACATATTTATTGAGGTTGAAAACGAGTTAATTACGTGTATAAACGATTTTGCGAAGGAGTACGCAAAAAATACCGATTTTTTGAAATTCCTGAATGAAGTTGAGTATATGCTTTCTGGTAATGTTTACTGGTCTGCATGCGTAACGCGTTATAATGTTTATAACAAGATACCATAAACAGAAATTTTTGTCAAGACATATAATTTTACAAAACTATTGGATGAGTTTGACTCCGAAACTTTTATGCCCAAAAACATTTTCAATTAAATAAGCTTAAAGAATAAAACATAAATAAAATATAAACTTATAAAATGTTGCTAATTATAATAGTTTAATAATTTAGATAACATTTAAGATGAAAATTTCTATTTTATATTATTATTATTAAATATTGTTTTATATCATACATGCTCACAGCGCGTTATAATTACGTGTGAGAGTGAACGAGCATAAGGCAGTCGCGGAGCCAATTAGTAGAGCATTATGTGGTGATCAGTGGCGGAAACATATCGCGCTGTGAGCATGTATGTTTTATATCATGTATGAGATCAGGCTCTTGTGATAATGATTTTCTTTAAATAATTACACTTATTATTAAATAACATTAATTAAATTTATTATAATTTTTCAACATAGGAAAGGTTAAATTAAATGCTCTATTATTAGAATGTAATAAAATAACAGAAATATTTGATTGTAATTATAACTCTATATAAAAACAATATATAAATTAAAAAATAAAATTTATAAAAAGAACATTTCTAATTTTATTTTACAAATCCTCAATAAATCACAAGCTATACATAAAGCAGTTATATTCTGTTTTCGATCTTAAAAGAGATTATCATTTTTTGTGTTAAATAATTAGTAATAATAACTCTTACTATCTCTCCATCACAATAACTAACGCAGGTTTGACTCTTTTTCCCCACGCAGTACTTTCTTTAATGGGCACCATAATCACCTCTAATTCCATTGCCAACAACGATAAAAAAATTCCATGACCAACACAAGTGACCAACATTAATGTCTAGATTAAACAAATCAATCAACTATTAATTAATTTCCATAAAAGTGCAAATCAGCTACAAAATTTTGGAACATGATTTATTTCTAAAAATTTGTTCTTAAATCTGATTAGAGTATGAAATTGCGAAAACTTTAAGGCCCGAAACCGATGCAAGCCCGACAGACTTTAGCCCGAGCCAGACAAAAGCACGATAAATTTTTATACTTAAAACCTGACCCGGCCCGATTTAACATAAAAAAATTTATAATCGCAGTCAAATTCTGATTTAGATTTTATATATCTATTTCGGATATAATTATATTTAAATTATGCTTATTTGTGAAAAATTATTAGTTTTAATGAAATTCAATAATTTTTTTTAATTTTTAAATATTTTAATAATGTTCACTTTAATATTTTTGCCAAAGTTAAAATTTTCGGGCTTTTAACATTTTGGCTCAAAAGCGCAGTCCGATACATTTTTCTAACTTAAACCCGAGCCCGAAAAAGCACGCTAGGAAACGTCGGGGGCCCGTTTCATAGTCTAAATCTGTCTTTTAATAACTTAAAACCGATATTAAATCAAATCCAATAATTTAAAATGAAATTTTCAAATATTATTGCATTATACTTTTTATGAAACAGATTTAAGTTATTTTTGTGGTACTGATAATAATATTGATCATGACAGCGATTTGTTCTTGAATTTTTAAAATTTGAATTTATGTTAAAGGTTTGTCTGTGCGAAGTATCCCCTTACCCTATCCATTATCCAATATGCCATCCTTTTTGTTTTCCACTCTTGTTTTTTAATACGATCGGTAACATAGAGGTTTATTTATAATGTATTTAGTCTATATATTCATTATACTTTGCGAAATTTAAACTTAAATTCGTATCCCCAAATTCCCTTATAATTTAAAAATGATAATGGTTTTTAGCTCACTTTGTAAAAGTAAGCTATTGGATTTGGGATTCGTTATACTCTGTGTGTCTATCTGTAGACATTTTTCAGAGCACAAAAATCAGCCAAAATTGACCAAAATCGTGTCAAAATAATGTCAAATATGGCTTAAATAGGGCATAAAAGGGCTTAACTTGGGTTAAAAATGAAGAAAATTGAAGCAAAATTGGCATAAACAGGGCAGAAAATGGTTTAAATTGGGCTAAAAATGACTGAAAATAGGGCAAAAATGGGTCTAATACGGGTTGGGTATTCAATTGTTAATATAAGGACAAATATGAGTGAGTTTTGGCGTCATGTGTCTTACTAATTAAACTAAACAAGTTTTGAAACTCTCCAAATTAGGTCTATGAGCAAAATTTTGATGTTACCTTTTCAACAGCTAAACTACAAATGATTAAATATATGCTTAACACTCACTGAAATACTTTTTTAGCAATGTTTGAAAGCACATAAAAATTTTTATCGAAACAATAAGAATTAAAAGTTTTGTTTGTATTAAAATAGAAATCAATAATGTAAGCCAACAATAGATTAAAAGTCAAAGTGAGCGCATTACTAATGTTCATTCTTGTTTAATGTTTACAAATGGTTTTTTAATATTTGTTGGATTGGTCTGGTCCTTTGTCATATAAGTTTAAAAAACATTTTATTAATTGCAAATGACAAATGAATATTATGAAGATGTTTCTACGAATCGACTTAACGTATATTTTGCATATCATGCGTTTGAAATTTAAATTCAGGCTATGCCGTATAAAATTTTGGAAAGTATAAGTCTAAAATTTCTGTATAACTCTAATAAAATGTGGCAAATAGTTTAGTTTAAAAAATTATTTGTTATTGCTGAATAAAAAATATTTTTGAGTAGTTATAATTATAATGTAATACAGAAAAATAAATAATAGAAAGATGAGTAAGAAATTTACATCTTTTAAAACTTAAATTTAACAATAATAATAAGAAACGTGCTGTTAATCTACAAAATATTTATAAGTTTTGGAAAATGATAATCTATTATTACCAGGGTGTACCAGAGCGTATCCGTCTGGAGAGGCTACTTTCCGACTTCAATATTTTAAGGGGGGTCAAACTTCTTGGATTTAAGCTACAATATTTTCTTCCATCGGTCAAAAAATCATTACAAAAATTTTTTCCCCATACAAATATCAATTTTCATTTTTTAGGTAGGGGTGGTCACCTATTTGAGAAATTTTGGGGGAGGGTAACCCCTCTATATCCCTCTATGGGACACCCTGAGTATTACTATTTAATGTTTACTCAACATATTTCGGTTTATATTTTCGAAAATTGCAAAATAATTTGCAGATTATTCTACGTAACATGCCTTTTATGTTTAGCTTTATTCGAGTTAACGAAATAGTATTTAATTTTTTTACACAAACAAATCAATAAATGTAAGAGCTTTTATCAGTATAACTGATATGGCAACAAGAATATTCCGCAACTTATTTTCAATAATCTGTAAGTTGTATATAACGTTAGATATATTTTATAATTATTTTTTTACAGTTTATTTAAAACATTTTTTGCTCTTTTAGAAAATAAATGGCTTAAACGTCAATAATTATGAATTAGCTCATAATTCGTATATTAACGAAATAATTCTGTTTAAGTTTTTGATAATTACTATACGCATAACAAATTTATTTAAAAAATGACTTTTTTCAAAAATAAGTTAATTATGTGACATATTCATTAATTTTAATTTGTATTAAAATCATCTTGATATTCATGATTAAAGTTATCAGGTTTTTTAATGGCAAACTGATATATTTTATTTCAAATAAACGTTTTAAGTGATTCTATGAAATTTATTTAAATAAGAATAAAACTTAAGATATGCAGGAATTCGAATAATTATTTAGATTTTTATTTAATTTAATATAAACTTTTATGTTTACAATTACTAGTATAATTTACACCAACACCTACATCGCTATAACTAACTCTTGATTTGCTTTTTTTTCTATTGCCATTTCTTCTATTACAGGCACCATAACCATCTCTAACATCAGTACCAACATTGCCACCATAAAACCCATGACCAACATTATTTCCTGTCGGAACATCTCTGTATACAATAGTCTGCACGTCTTCCTGCACGGGCTGTATCTCTTGAATCACTCGTCTGTATGGCGTAATAATCTCTCGTGCTTCCTGTATAATTTGTTTTGTCACCGAAGGATATAATCTGTAGGGCTTGTCCTCAGACAAAGAGCTCTCTTTCCCACCCCCCGAACCTTCGTGTCTATGAATCACATTGATTCTGCTGGACGCTGATTTGAAAAGCATGGTTAGAGGAAGAATTCCAGCGCCAACTTCAATGATTTGCGGGGATATCTGTTGATTTTGAGATTCGACATCACAAAAATCGACAGTGTGTCGTGATATAACCGCCGCTGGGATAATACCACCTGCAACTGCTGCCTTACCTGAAAATATTCCATACCATATACATCAACTATATTACCGGAATAATAGTCATCACCGTATCCGCCAGCTGCAGAACGGCATATAATTACTGCAGTAATCACTAAAAAATTAAATTACACCAATTTAAAGACGATGTATAAAACTTATTAAGTGTTTAGCTTAAACACAGAATGAAAATCTTACTTTAACCATTTTTTAAGATACAATAAACAGTCTATTATAAAGTTTATGAATTCCCAGAGAAACATAATTCCCAACAGTTTGAGATTGAACTTAATTTAGCTTATCTAAGCGTGAGCTTTCTTTCTTCATTATTTACTATAGGCATACAAGCATATTGTAACCATAAAGCATATGAATGATTGTCCATAATGGCCAGACAAAAACAACTGGATTACATGTTTGCGCATATTTTGCAAATTATCAAATCTTATTATTTAAAATAAAATCCTTGACCAAGAAAAAGGTGCAACAAAAATATATTTTAGGTTTTGTTTATTATATTAATATAGATTTAGATTAGATAACTACAAAAGACATAAGAATTGGCATTATTAGTTTTGAGATGGCGTATCTGACACGTGTGAGTATGATTTAATTATTATATTTTATTAGAAAAAAAGTCAACCATCGGTGGGCGAATATTGTTTACGTTATTTAAATGGGTTCCACCCGCCAATGTCAGACTCCTCCCACCCATGTAGGACTCCATCCGCTCTTGTCGGACTCCACCCGCCCATGTCGGTCTCCCCCACTCGTGTCGGATTCCCCCCGCGTATGTTGGACTCCCCCCGCCAATGTCAGTCTCCACCCGCAAATGTAAGACTCCCGCGCCCATGTTGGACTCCACCCGCTCATGTCGGACTCCACTCGCCCATGTCGGACTCCAACCGCCCTTGTCTAACTACACCGCTTGTGTCGGACTCCACTCGCCGATGTCGGACTTATCCAGCCCATGTCGGACTCACCCTGCCCATATCGTTCTCCCCCGCTCATGTTGGACTCAACCGGTTTATGACTGTGTGTGAGTGTGTCTATGACTCTGTGTATGACTCTGTGTACGATTCTGTGTAGATGATTGTATGTATGACTCTATCTGACTCGAATAAAGTAAAAGGGTATTTTAACATTTTTTTGGACCATCATGTATAAAGGGGTTCCTTCCTCGAGTTACCACTAATTTTACTCAGCTTATTCAGTAGAGTCGAATGTTATAGTTGTTGAACGGTATTTTTTAAATTTTTTGGACCCCTCCTGAATGAGGAGTGGCGACCACCGCAAAACCCCCT
Source organism: Phthiracarus laevigatus (assembly GCA_034700185.1). Lineage (NCBI taxonomy): Eukaryota > Metazoa > Arthropoda > Arachnida > Sarcoptiformes > Phthiracaridae > Phthiracarus > Phthiracarus laevigatus. Next base: position 1,323 of record JAQIXJ010004646.1, on the reverse strand, counting down.
ACTTGATATCCTCTCTTCGATCTAAATCCATTGATATAGGTGTTGTGGGGGTGGATTTTCGGGAGAATCGAATATTGTGCTACTGAATCAATTTTTCCACCTCCATTTTTGTAGTAGGAGTCCCATCACCTTGAAACTTCTGGATGTGCACTTCTCTCTACGAGCTTAATCCATTGATATAAGTGTCGAGTGGGTGGGACCCTTAGGGGTGGCGCCTATAAAGGATACCAAAAACAAACAAACAAATAATGTTTTTTATATATAGTGATTAAGCTTGAGACTATGAATTATTAGTTAAATTTATTGGGTATTGACTTATATGTCGATGATTTTAGAATACGCTGTATATTAATTTAAACTTACTTATTATTGAATTTAGTAATCAAGTTCTAGCTGTTTAAATATTTTAAAAGTATTATACATTTATAAAATATAGTGTTAACGATGGAATTTTACCTTTTTCAACATATTAAATCGGTATTCTATGACAGAAACCTAAACCAGTTTATTAGGGCTTTGAATATTAACACTAATGTTACATTCAAATTAAATAAAATCGCATTTTTGTTCACAATAATATTAATTGTCTCGTTATCGAGTATCGGATCGTTTAGAGCGTCTGAATTAATATACGCGCACAGCGTGGCAGCCATAGCACAAATTTTTAAAGCACAAGTTGTCTGTATGATCCACAACTATCACTCGTATTTAATGTTGCCGATCACTGGTTATAATCCATTAATTGTAAATAGAGTGTAAGCTATGACTCTTGATCTCAACCACCCATAAATTCCCAAGCCCAGTACTCATACGTACTTGTGAAATAAAGTACTCAATTTAGTAATAGTAAAATTTAAATATGTATATTTTTTTCATGCAATATATTGAAGTAGCGGTATTCAAGAAAAATTGATTTTTAACAATTTCGATCAAAAAAGGTTTAGTTACTATATTTATATAAATTCATGGATTACTCAAGTTAAGTAATGCATTTGTGCAACCATTATCCAAAATTTGTAAAATATTAGATGAACCAATTATATGACTAATAATGTCAATAATAAACAAAGTTACTATCAAAGCCAGTAAACCACAAATAACAAATTTATTGTATTGTCTTTTAAGAATTGAAACTTCCATTTTGCTTAATTTTATAAATAATAATTATAATCTCTTTCAATAAACTTTATCAAAACATATAAAAACAAGAACGACACATTCATAGAGAGCTCACATTTATTCTAAAAATCCATTTAGTTCTTAACTATTTTATTAATAAAAGTTAATCATGATAGACTTCACTGATAAATTAATTGAAGTAAT
>JAQIXJ010004645.1:0-10502 GCA_034700185.1 Phthiracarus laevigatus | reverse complement strand
ACACAGTCATACACACAGTCATACACACAGTCATACACACAGTCATACACACAGTCATACACACAGTCATACACACATTCATACACACATTCACACACACAGTCATAAGCCGGTCGAGTCCGACATGGGCGGGTCGAGTCCGACATGGGCGGGTGGAGTCCATTTACAAAAACGTAAGCAATATTCGCCCACCGAAGGTGGGCTTTTTTACTAGTTAAATATAAAGTTAAAATTTATTACTCAAGAAAATTTATTACAATACAAATGCACTGCACTTGCGATTTAACTGTTACTAAGCATTTGATAAATTTTTATAATTAAACAATAGTACTGCACGTTTTAATATTACAATATTGAGATATTAAAATTGTTCAGTTACACTGAAGTGGGTGAAACTACCATTAGTTCTACTTTAACTTGAGTGGTAGAGTAAAAATTCAAATAAAGCCGGATTAAAAGTATTTTAGGATTAAAACGAATAATAAGTAAAATTTAATTGTTGAAAATAGTTAGTTTAGTAATAACATTATGCATTAAAAAACGGTTCGACTTGTTTAATTAATTTTGCCACTTTCTCCGGTCTAATGCCCAACTTTTGTGCCAATTCAGCAGCAGTTGGAGCAGAACTCGGAACAACGTGATACGACTGTTGATTAGTTCCAAGCAAAAAGTCTGGCAACTGATCTTTCGCTACATATTCGTTGAGATTCTTCTTTTTAGTCAAAACCATCAGCTTTTTCTCGTCATCCTCGAGCCACGCGACAACTGCCTTAAATACCGGTTCAAGAATAACAGGCAATTTGTGAACCAATGACACCGTTAATAATCCGGGATAGTATTCTCTGATTACTTTGAGCGAAAATTGCATTGTGTCCATGTCGGCATTTTTCAGTCCCGCTCCTTTACAGTCCATTAACATTGTTAATCCTTTTTAAAGAAGCAAATTAAAATATAAAAATTTGAATTTTTTGTTTTAAAAATTTTTGTAGATCTAAATCTACAATTAAATCAACTGCAATGTTATTATTGTTTTTTCGTAAAAATTTCAGGTAATTCTTGACGGTAAGTAATAAAAAAAATTAAGTTGAAATGCCTTAACGATAAAGAAAGCATTTTGATAGATTCCCTTTGAGAATAAGTATTTCCTAAATTTATTCAAAAATGAATGTCTAAGAAAACATCAGAGTTTTATTTAAAATGTAAATAATAGCTTAGCCTTAGGTTTAAAAGAATAAAATCTAGAATAAGAAATTAAATAAATTCGATAACAGAATTTTTTGAACATACAGCAGTAGAATACATTCAACATAAAATGTTAATCAATACTTTTTATTTAAGGGAAAAATTGAAATTAATTAAAATCCTGAAATACAAGATTTTTAAATAAGTATTTAGTATTTCAGATTTTAGTATATCGAGTATATTTCATATAAATCACGAATAATATTCCTAAACAAACCTTTTCCGTCATTATTTTGATCAATTTTTTCAATAAAAAATACAGCGAATCGATGAAGAGTGGGTTCCCATGATTTAATTTTTTTATGCACTTTTCCTCGCGTAATGATCATCTGAGATCCATTCAAATCTTTACCGTAAATGAATCCTCCGCCAGACCGGTAATACTCTTGTGGAAAATCGCTCTCATTTAGCTCAAGAACACCAAACGATTTCCGCCACTTCATAGCCGTAATCAGCGCTTGCAGAGCGTTATTCACGTTATTTTTCTTGTACAACAGAAACCTCTGAAGCGGCCAATCGTTTGACCTGATATTTTCCACATCTTTCTCATAGAATTCATTAGGCGTCTTAGCGTACTCTTTGAGAAATAGATCTCGAAGTTCTTGCACCAAACTGTTGTCGATTTTTTGCGCATCAATAAATGCGGTGTTTAGCGGTAATGGCATGGTTACTAATAAGCTCTACGATAAAATAAGTTTCGCGAATTTGACTTTCGTTGGCTCTCTAAAAATAAATCGTGCAATTATTTTTTGGAAACTGTCTGATTAAAATGTTTGTTTAAGCAGCGCATTGTTTTCCTTATTTAATGGGTAAATATGAAGAAAACCGTGTTGCAATCGAGTGTTGCAAAGCTTGAAAAAACGCATTTTATATTACAAAATACATGACGGAAATTATTATTAAATTCATCGAAAGATAAGCATGTAAAATTACGATGGAAAGGTTTTTAATGTTGTATGTTCCCTATCTTTAAACGCTACACACAAATTTTTCAATCAAACCAAACAAGCTTTTAAGGACTGAAATTTCCTCACAAACATTTTTTGGTAGTTTTGATCACTTACCGCAAAACTTGTATCCTACTAAGAATGTATTGTCTGAGCCACGCACGCAATGAAAGTTTGAGTAATTGCAATTTAAATTCAACGCAGTTAAGCACTTTTAAAACACTTAAGCATATATTACTCAAAACATTTGTTCACTAAATAAACTTTATATCGCAACTTTTTCATTTGCATTGTGATGCTGTTTCAATTATATATAGTTCAATTTATATCCAAATAATTATAAGCAGTAGTCATAATTAATATTCAATAGTAAAACCTGTTCCGTCTATCAAAGACAGTTTCAAAAAAAAATTATAAATTTATAAATAGCTTATAATATCCTATTGCAATGCTTCCCAAAATAATAAGTGTAAGCATGAAAATGCAGTGTTATATTTAGGGTTATGAAAATCGTTAATTAACTATTTGCTTTAACCATTCTAAAACATATTGGTAACTATACTAAAGGTGTTTTTTAACGCAAATAATTCAAAAAATGTTAATTTTAATTAACGATTCTAACGATATGATCAATTTTTTCTAACGATTAATAAACAATTTTGCTCCGTTTTTTCTAACGATTTTCATAACGCTAGTTACAGTATATTCATCGAATTTGAAAATGCTTTTCACAACGCTTCCAAAACGTAACGACATTGAGGTTTGGGGTTACTTTTTGTTAGGTTAAGTTAGTATTAAGTTCATAATATTAAAATATTTATATTAGGTTAAGAAATATGCATTTTAACATCCCTTTTCTAGCAAAATATGAGCTTAAATCAAAACCTACAAAATTTAAATTGTTTTTTATTCAAAAAATAAGCCTAATACGTTCATTTTTATTAACTAATTGATTATTTAAGTATTTTTAATGGTAGATTAAAAATTTGCCTGTATATGATTATTATATCTGTCCCTTATCACACATTTTATATTAAAATTTCGCCTCACTTATCAAGCTCTTATTCAATATGTACATTTCACTCTTGTTTTTTAATTATAATATTTTTTACAAAGTATGATTGATTTTAGCTGTTGAAACATCGAAGTCTAGGAAATTTTCTATTTTCTATATGGCATTTTTAGTACGTCAATTAAACAAATATTTATATAATATGAAATGTTTTAGTATCAATTTATGTCAGTTATAATGGGATCAACTAAAAAAATTGTAAATGATATGCAATATAACAGCCAACGCTTTTTCTCCGGATAAACGTTTCTATTACAAGAAAAACGCTTAACTGTAATAGAAATAACAAGAATAAAGGAAGCACTAAACGTTGATATTTTAGATTTTTTTGTAAAAGTTAAGATATTTTGCAATAAATACGTCAAATGCTTACAACCACTTTTTGTTTTATCATCTCTATGGTCCATGTTTTATCCTATTAAAATTTTTTTTTCTTGTAAACATTACGATTATTTTGTGACCATTCCCGAGAGAGTAGAAATTTATCGCTCCAATCATATCATTTTTCGAGACTTCTAAATTAAATAAGATGGAATAAATAATATAATTGTCTATTGATGATCAGCTAAATCTCCATTCGTGATTTTCATATGAATATGGCAATACTATATTTTTATCAACTAGCAATTATCCTTGAAAACATTATAATAAGAAACTGGTTTATTATTTTGAATAATTAATCGAAATATTAAAATATACTTCAATCACAAAATTAATTTCACTAATAGGTTAATTAATTATTGAGTCACCCTATTTTAAATTTGAACATCCGTTTGTAAATTGGATTTTTGAAATGCATTCACGAACGCAATCTACGCTAATGATGGCAGAAAGCTCAAGCTCAGGCAAGCTAGCTTAAGCCAGTTCAAGCTCAAAATAAAGCTCAAATATAAGATTTTGTATAATTCTAAAGCTCGAAGCTCAACATCCTTTGAGCTTAAATTTGTAGGCTCAAAGTTAATTCAACGAGCTTATTGAGCTTGTGTTGAGCTTATTAAAAACAAACTTTTACCATAAAATGTTTAAATTTTTATATAAGCATTGCATACATCAATAAAATATTTTTGCTTTAGAAAAAAATAATAAAATTAATCTTAATTACAAGCTTTTGAGCTAAATTATGATATATTTTACTAGTAGTTATGACTTAAAAATTAGAATATGTAAAAATATATTATTTTAACTCATATTAATTGTGAATTTTTAAAATCTTTTGTAAAATTTAAGCTCACAGTCAAACCCATTCGTAAATTAGTAAGCTCATACTCAGTGTAGCATTTTATTTTTGAAGCTCAGCTCAATTTGTTCCCGTTTTGAGCTTAAGCTTTGCATGTTCAAGCTCAAGCTCAGGAAAAATGAGCTTTCTGCCTAATCTACGCTAAGTTTTTTAAGCAAAACTTAATGTCCATATTTATTGAATATTTTCTGGGGTTAATGAAATTTTACGTTAGAATCTGGGTTTAGCGACACTATAGAATCTATCGATTGTCCTTAATAGCAGTGTGGGATCAGTGTTTAGATGCGGAATAGAAACTCTAACACTGAATAAACTGTTACTGAATTAACGAATAATAAAATAAAGAATAAGATTTAGTCTGAGTCCGCAGCCAAATACTCACGATTTCATCGATCGAGAGAGCGAATATTCTTTGCTCTTTCTCGCTATTTTCGTGTCGCTTACAAAATAAGGGCTTTGTGGTATATTTCAAAAGTAGTAACCACCCTAACTGTATAAAATCCAAACTGCAAACTCTCAGTTAGGTTACCATCTGCTAACTCATTACTAGGGATAGGGTTTTCCAGGACTAAATACAGGCCAAAACGGTCGGGAACCGGGAACAAAAATGTACCAAAAACGGGAACTAAAATTTATTTTTATTGTGATTTAAAAACAATAATTTACGAAAAAGAGTTGAACTGAATATTATGAAATATTTTTAATTTTTTTTCAAAACCGCCGTCTATTTTCATTCAACAAGTTTTTGAAGTAAGCATTTAATATTAGAAATATGATACTATTGAAACTATTTTTCAGAATTTTAACAAATAACGCTATAAATTTTTCTACTTTAGATCAGTATCGGAATACTTAAAGAAGGTTTTTGTTTTATATTAAAAATTTCTTTAAATATAGCAAAAACGGGCACTTTTTTGAAATAAAGTACAAACTCGGGATTTTTTTCCAAAACCAGCAAAACGGGGAAAATCCGGGAAAATAAATCCACTTTTTATTAAATGGTTACGTATAATAGAAGTTGATATGTTGATCTCCCGGTTATGTGATCAAAGGAAAAATCAGGGATTTACCAGGAAAACACTATCCCTGCTCATTACTATTTCCAGTTTTCTGTCTGTATATCTAAATCTTATTCTCTTTAATAAATATCTTAATCTGCATATTTAAAATCCGTCTTAATTATTTCAAACTCTAAAATCTAAAATATCTAAAAATTCTCATTTCTGGACTCAAATTGAACTTTGTTGTCCTAAGGCTGGCCAACTGGCGCCCGAATAACTAATTTTGGAAACGATTCAATTCAAACAAAAATCTCTCAGGCTTACAGTATAAAGATAGCATTCGAAGTAACTCTTGTAAAATAAATAATAATTAAAGTCCAAAAAAAATATGATATCAGTGAAGATTATAATTGGAATAAATAAAATTTGTAGAGCAAAAATTTTAGATGCATTTAAATAACTCATTCTCAAGATGATGTTTTCAATATAAATTCAAACCATACCATTCATCGATACAGTTTTTTATTAATAATTAAAATGTTTTAAAGAAAAACTATAAGAAAGTTTAAGTAAATAAAATCGGTTAAAAGGTAGATAAAAAAATTCAAAACATTATAAATAATGCTCAATTCAATATAAAATTTTAAAGAATAAAACAAGAATACAATTAAACATTGAATATCGAATTCAAAAACTTAATATGTGCGTTGACATTAAAGTCTCTGTGCACTTAATTGATTATAGTGTATTATTCAATCTGTGAAAAATGGTTCTAAATGTTTAACCAATTTTTCGGCCTTTCCTGCTTTTAGACTCAAAGTTTTGGCCAACACTTCGGCTGGTGGCGCATCATTGGGCACAACACGATAAGGCATAGTACTTGTTCCAAGCATAAAATCGGGCAATTGATCCTTAGCTATATATTCGTTGATATTCTTCTTATTGGTAATATGTATAACCTTTTTCTCTTCATCATTGAGCCATGACACTACTGTTTTGAAGACAGGTTCAAGAATTGCTGGCAATTTGTGGCATAAAGAGGCTTTCATTAATCCTGGATAATAATCTCGGGACACTTTCAACGACCACTGCATCGTATCGAGATCAACGTTTTTGATTCCAGCGCCTTTACAGTGCAACACTTGTGTCAATCCTGTAACGAAATTTTGTTTAACCAGCAAAAAATTATAATTTGAATTGTTTTTCAAAAGTTTAATCATAAGGTGATGTGCTAACCTTAGAAATTATCTTATTTGATATTTATTTTGATAAACAAATTAAGAAAGTTGTTTCGTTTTAATAAATAAAATAAAATTAGACTAAACATAAATTTTAGACATTATTTATAAAATACTAAGAATTTTATATAGTTATTTTATGCAATAATCTATTTAACCTTTTCTTAATGTGAAAAATAAATATTTAAGGGTAAACTAATAAATTTGGAGTAATAACTTAATTTTTTTAAACGCATAGAAGAAAAATGACAAAGGAATAAAAAGCTTATAGGAAAAAATGTTCGAGACCTGAATTGTACTTATATTAAGGATATAAAATTCGATTTTCGTTACAAATTTTGTTGCAAGAAATGAACAGTTTTTATATTACGTAATATTTTAATTAAATTCTGATTGTGTGTCCGTGTATTCATAGAAATAGACTGATGATAGCCATTTAAAAAAATAATTTTGCATCGAAAGTATTTATTTAAATTTTAAAATTTTAAATTAGTGGCTGTAACAAAAATGCAAACCTTTTCCATCAAAAGTCTGGTCAATCTGTTCTAAAACAAAAACACCGAACCTTCTTAGTGTTGGTGTCCATGATTTGATTTTCTTGTTAACTTTTCCTCGAAAGATAATCACTTTCGATCCATCGAGATCAGTGCCATAAACAAAGCTACCGCCGCATTGATAAAACTCTCTCGGAAAATCACTGGACTTTAGTTCGCGAACGCCAAACGATTTGCGCCATTTATATGCAGCAATTAATGCTTTAACCGCTTCATCTGCATTGTTTTTCTTATCAACAATAAATCTAGAGATATACCAATCATTAGTCTTTGCGCGTTCGATGTCTTGCGGATAATATTCGTCAGGAGTTTTGGCCACATCCTCTAGAAATCGATCGCGAACTTCGTCCACTAGTGATTTCGGAAGAAGAGCTGCTTCTTTAAACTTATTGTATTCTGGTAATGGCATCACGGATTTTTCTAATTAACTTTAAAAATCGTCAAACAAATTAAATAAGAAAATTATTTGAAACAAAACTTTCTTAATACTAAAATTACAAAACAGTAAGTATATATTCGTCTCTTTTGTATATGAAATTCTAAATATACCGTAGTTTCTCTCTCGATAGCTAACTTGAGACGTTACACTTATACCTGATATGTCACAACTGAAATGACTGAGAAACGTTTTCGTCTACATTTGGAGATTTAAATCACAATTTATTTCAATAACGTAAACTCTTAATCAATTCCACATAATTTTAGTTAGTTATGAATAATTTAGCCAAAAATATTGACTAGGGAAATAAACCCAATAAATTTCGCTTCAAGATTACTAAGTGTTGAAAGAAATAGTGTTTATTTAATTGTTAATTTTACATTTTGTAAATTGATTGCGTTAAACTAATTAGTTAACTAAATTTGGTTTATTTTTAATTTAGTTAATTAAATTTCATAGCTTTTGCAGCTTGAATTCCTCAAAGTTACAGTCTGTTAATTAATTTAAATATTAAAACAAATATCGAAATAAGTAATCTTATAGCAAAACATTTTGTTTATTATACTTCCATTATTATTATTTAAACATTTTATTTTTTTAATTAAAATTTTTAAATTAGCATGAATTTATTTTAAAAAATAAGATTAAACCAGCTATTTATTTGCTTTTATTTTATTAACTAGTTCTAAAAACAATTACCGATTAAATTAACAAAAATATTTTAAAGTAATTTTTAAAAATTTTATAAATTTATCGCTCAAATCATATCATTTTTTCGAAACTTCTAAATTAAACAAAATAAGATGGAATAAATAATATAATAGTCTATTGATGATCCGCTCAATCTCCAGGCAAAATTCTCATATGAATGTGTCAATATTATATTTTTTTATCAAATAGCAATTATCCTTGAAAACATAATTGAGAAATTTCGCTTTAAAGAAACTGGTTTATTATTTTGAATAATAAAATCGAAATCTTAAAATAAACTTCAATCAAAAAATAAATTTCGCTAATGGGTTAATTAATTATTGAGTCACTCTATTTTAAATTTGAACATCCGTTTGTAATAAGGATTGTTAAAATGCATTCACTAACGTTATGCAATTCGCTAACTAAGCAAAGTTTATTAAGCTAAATAGTAAAAATTAAAAATCTTGAGATAATGATGATGAATGAGATAAAATTAGCATTCGAGGTAACTCATATAAAATAAATAAAATATGATTTCAGGGAAAAATACAATTGGTATGATTAAAATTTGTAGAGAAAAAATCGATAGTTTTTTTATTAATTATTAAAATATTTTAAAAGAAAAACTATAAGTAAGTTTAAGTAAATAAAATCGGTTAAAAAGGTAGATAAAAAAATAGAAAAAGTTATAAATAATGCTTAATTCGATATAAAAATTTAAAGAATAAAACAAGAATACAACTAAATATTAAATATCGAATCAAAAACTTAATATGTGCGTTGACATTAAAGTCTCTGTGCACTTAATTGATTATAGTGTATTATTCAATCTGTGAAAAATGGTTCTAAATGTTTAACCAATTTTTCGGCCTTTCCTTCTTTTAGACCCAAAGTTTTGGCCAACACCTCGGCTGGTGGCGCGTCATTGGGCACAACACGATAAGGCATAGTACTTGTCCCAAGCATAAAATCGGGCAATTGCTCCTTTGCTATATATTCGTTAATATTCTTCTTATTGGTAATATGTATAACCTTTTTCTCCTCCTCATCAAGCCATGATACTACAGTTTTGAAGACAGGTTCAAGGATTGCTGGCAATTTGTGGCATAAAGCTGCTTTCAATAATCCTGGATAGTATTCTCGGGCCACTTTCAACGCCCACTGCATCGTATCGAGATCAACGTTTTTGATTCCAGCGCCTTTACAGTGCAACACTGCTGTCATTCCTGTAACGAAATTTTGTTTAACCAACAAAAAATTATAATTTGAATTGTTTTTCAAATGTTTTAATCATAAGGTGATGTGCTAACCTTGTAAATTTTCTTATTTAAGATTTTATTTTTGATAAACAAATTAAGCAAGATTTTCCGTTTTGATAATTCAAAAAATAGCCTAAACAGTAATTTTAGCGGTTAGATATAAAATTCTAAAAATTTTTTATAATTATTTTATGCAATTATCTATTGAACTTTTTCTAGTAAATGTGAAAAATAAATATTTAAGGGTAAACTAATAAATTTAGCGTAATAACTCAATTTTTTATGGCATAAAAGAAAGAAGAAAAAGGAATAAAAAACTTATAGGAAAAATCTTTGCGTCTTGAATTGTAATTATATTAAGGATAAAAAATTCTATTTTCATCACAAATTTCGTCGCAAGAAATGAACACTTTTTATATTACGCAATGTTTTAAATTAGCTTCTGATTGTGTGTCCTTGTGTTCATAGAAATAGACTGATAACCATATTTTTAAAAAAAATTTTTTGCATCGGAAATATTTATTTAATTTTAATAATTTTAAAATTAATTACTATAACAAAAATTCAAACCTTTTCCATCAAAATTCTGGTCAATCTGCTCGCCAATAAAAACACCGAACCTTCTTAATGTTGGTGTCCATGATTTAATTTTCTTGTTAACTTTTCCTCGAACGATAATCACTTTCGATCCATCGAGATCAGTGCCATAAACAAAGCCACCCGCACATTGATAAAACTCTCTTGGAAAATCACTGGACTTTAGTTCGCGAACGCCAAACGATTTGCGCCATTTATATGCAGCAATTAATGCTTTAACCGC
>JAQIXJ010004644.1:0-10503 GCA_034700185.1 Phthiracarus laevigatus | reverse complement strand
ATTAACAATTTATTACCCGATTTGTTGTCAGTTTTGACCAAATTAGCCCCATTTTTATTCATTTTTTACACATTTTAGGCCATTTTATGCCCCTATTAAAGCCAATTTTCCCCTATATTTAGTCATATTAGAACCAATATAAGACTTTTTATGCCCCTATTACAGCCATTTATAGTCATTTATTGACTAATTTTAGCCATTTTCTGCCCTAGTTATGCCAGTTTTGTCCCAATTTTAGTCAATATTGACCCGTTTTAAGCCTTTTTTTGCTGTATTTAAGCCAATTTTCGACATTCGACAATCATAACTGCTAACGATGAAAAATTTGAATTCTCCACAGGCCACTTGAAAGAAATCCTAAACAATTCAATAAGCAAACATATGGATAATGATGGCAGAAATTTCAAGATTATGCAAACTAGTTTTATCCAGCTCATCCTATAGATAAATCTCAAACAACAGAATTATTAAAATTCCAAAGCTCAAAGCTAAACATCATTAGAGCTCAAAATTGTAAGCTCAAGCTCATGCTTAATTCAACGAGTATATTGAGCTTGTGCAAGAAATTAATAGACAAATTTTTATCATAACATGGTTCAAAATTTTAAAAAGGTATTGCATGCATCAATAAACTATTCTTGTTTTGAAAATTAATAATAAACATAATCTTAATTGCACTATTTTGAGTTAAAGTAAGCTGTATTGGAGTTTTTTTGAGAGAACCTACAAAAGGATTAAATACGAAGTATGTCAAGTATATGCAGAATTGAAATCAAATGAAAATAAGTTTCAATTAAGAAAACATAAATCGTTTAAATATTAATATTGATTTTAATTATTTACAATATTTTCTAAATCATAATAAAATTGTTTCTACTCTGATAAAATGTAATCAATTATTTTTATAAATGAATCATATTTAGCTAAGGAAAGGCAAATAGGCTTAATTTGTTAAAGAATTGTAATTTAGGAATATTTACTAATAAATTATGATGTAAATTGAGTTTTAAATTTAAAAGAGAAATATCTTATAAATTTTCTTCAAAAATTTTTTTGAAAGATATTAAAGAAGAGATTACAAAAATCAAAGTCTTAAACTAATTAAAAAGTCGTAAAATACATATTAATTTTCTTTATTTAGGTGACATTAATTGACGAAAATTTATCCTTTAATGAAACAGTTTGCACTTATTTAGTACTTAACAAGGTTTCAGTTCGTGCTTCGCACGGATTGTTAATATTTAAATAAGTTTTGATTGTATTGTTTGTTTTAATTAACTCAAGTCTAGCAATTTTTTGCATGTTTACTTAAAACTTATACATTTTATATTTTATATCTGTAAGGGGATTTTTTATGTAGGTTTCTATGTTTTGATCGGATAAATCTTATCTTTACCTATCCATTGATACGCCGCGTGTGGAGTTAGGGGCTTGGATTTACCAATAAAATCTTTAAAACATCTAACTCGAAAAATCGAGTTTGTGGTTGAACTGGGCAAAACTTTAGATCGAATCCTACATTTTCGGAATCCACTCAACTCATTGAATTTAAAAAGATACTATATTGCCAAATCTGAGCCGAGACTAATTTACAACCCCTACTTGAAATTAGTTACTTTGTTTATTTATGTTTAGCATATATTTGTACGTATACTATGTAAATACTATTACGCATATTGCATAGTATAGCATGCGCTCGTGTTAACCGTTAACGACTATACACGCTCAACGACATTCATATTAAGGCTTTGTTGTTTGTTGCTATTACAAAAGGCTTCTTATATACATCTCGAAAAGATTAATATTATACGTTGTATAACCGTTAAGTGAACGTTAACGGTTATACAACGATATATAAATAATTGGTTGCAATGGTGATAATGATGACCCAGAGATATGCCTTCATTAGTTTTATAATATGATTTTTGTATAAAACATTGATATAATACTTATTTTTAACAATATTATTTTGCAATTTTTATTGTTTGAAACTTTATTCAAATAAAATATAATCTATCAACTAAAAACAAAAGTTATTGTTAAATTCTAAACTTAGTTTAATTATATTTAAAGTTTGATAAATTTAAATAAACAAAACAAAGGCAAAAACACTTTTTTAGAAACATGCTCTTTCTATGTTTTCGATTTTTTAATCTGTAAACCTTTATTCACGTTTTCTTTATCACTTTTCTTTTATTAGTTTACTTTTGGCGGTTAAAAAGTCTCTATTAAAAAACTCCAGTATATTTTACTAATATACATGACTAAAAATAGAACATGTAAAACGTAATTTATATTTCATAATAATTGTGAGTTTTTATTTTTTGACAGATATAATAAGTTCACAGCTACGCTCTAGCCCATTTACAAATTAGTAATTTGATGTTCAGAACATTTAATTTTTTAAGCTTAGCTCACTTTTTCCAAGTTTTGAGCTTAAGCTTGTTCATGAAACTTGAGCTTAATGCTATCATTAGTAATGGATAAGATTGATTATTAAAGAAATTAAATATATATGATGTGCAACCCTAATTCAATTCGGAAAACTATATGATATAGATATAGTTTCTTAAATAAATTTCTTATGTGCGCCGTTCATTTAATTTATAACTAATCTTAATTTTGGATATAAAATAAACGATTAAAGCTTGCAAATCGGGTATGTACAATTGTATTCCACTGAGAATAAGAGTAATTTACAATATCATAAATTCAATAGCAAAACAAATTATATTTTAATAATGCATAAAATAACATAGATTTTATTTGTCAGTATTAAAAAATCGCATGTTAAAATTGATTTTGTTAGGGACCACTTATTATTAACCGTTTGTTATGAATATACATGGACACATTGGGAAAGGATTGTGTTAGAGTAATTGAGTATAAAGCAGTCGCGAAGCTGTCTTGTTATTTATTATATTTATAATAATTCGTTTAGTGTGGAAACATATCGCTTAGTGTCCATTTATGGTTTCGAACCGCTTATTATTGATCGTTTGCTATCAGACTTTGGCTGAGAAAAACAGCTACTTCACCATAATTTATGACTATTTGACAATTATAGTAAGTGTATGACTTCACTTTTCAATGCTGTATTTCTATGGGTCCCATAGGAATGTATGGTAGAGCAGGCGGAGAAGAAGGGATCGTAGTTGTAAGTCATTCGTCTAATCTGCTCATTTCATTTTAACAAATATCCTTGACCGTGACATGCGCATGACTGCGCATGTATTTTGCTTCCACAAAGAAGTATATAAAAAACTGCAGTCTGTGAAAATCAGTTGGTCTCAATGTAATGTTTTAAGCTCGGATAATTTTGGTATTTGTATGGCTCTGTGCAGATAAAGACGAAAAGACATACACCATATGAATGTATTGTTTTGGCGATGTATCCATGACACTGTTCTTAATACTGTTGACGCGGGTCTCTTGTAGAAAACAATAATAAAATAAAATAAAACATCTCATTCATTGATTTCGTTTTTTACTTAGATTTTTACAAAATAATCCATTCTACTCTCATTTTAACAAAAGCGTTAATTTTTTTCGTTTATACTAAATGATCGATTAATATGCTCTGATTTTATTATAAGATTTAAAAACTAAAATCAATATTTTATGATTGAATTTGACAAAACAATTTTTGGCGAAATATGATAAAACGAAATCGATGTAAATTAGATTTAAATTATTATGCATTATGGTATAAATTAGTATTAAATAATATAAATTATATATAAATTAAATCAAAATAACAAATTTATTCGAATTAAAATTTATGAAACCGGCAAAAGTTTAAACTTAAAAAAAACAACAAAAAATTATGCAAACACAACAGATAGGAAATGAGTGAAAAAGTGTGTCACAAAACTTAAAATAATAAAACAAAATTATATTTCACACAGCAATATTAAAATTAAAATAATTTCGATTAAATTTTCTGAAGATAGTGTCAAAACAGCTATGAAATTAAATCCCAGAAAATTGTAAAAAGTGGCGCAAACTTCTGCTATCGTTTCGCTAATTTATTCATACTTTAAACTGAAAACGTTGACAAAGTGTAATCAAAAATATGTTTTAAATAAACTTCTCTAACCAATTTAAAATAAAATAATGTCTTTTTGTGCCACTCTTCCAGCTTTCTGTACGGAAAAATGTGCGATAATTCAATAGAAAAATATAATGAATAAGTTTTAATTGTTTTTTTTGAAAATAAATAAGCTGTACGTTAAATATTTGTCTCAAATCAGGCTTTGATTCTGAAAGCATCGATTTTTGTAAATACCAAAAGGTAAACTTATTTTTATTTAGATTAATTGGTGATTAATAGGGCTTTGAAAATCGTTAGAAAAACTAGTGCCAAATCGTTTGTTAATCGTTAGAAAAAAGTTCAAAAATCGTTAGAAACTTTAGATACTAATTTAATTTAAAAAGGATTTATAGTTATTTAAACCCTAAATTATTTTATAAAAACCTTACTGTTATAAAAAAAAATTATTTTTTAAGTGAAATCTTTAAATACAGAAACTAATGATTGTGATATTTATCATTTTGAGAATTCATTTTCTCTAAATAAACTAATCCAGAACTTTCATCGAACGCGTTTAGTAAATTTTAAATTAGATTATTTTTTTACCAACTTATTAGTTTATATAATTTTTAGTACATTTTAAGATAAATTCTTTGAAATCGTTAGTTATGTTTAAAATCGTTAGATTCGTTAGAATCATTAAAAACTTTGAAGCGAATTTAAAATCTACAATGATTAATACCAAGTTATATATAGTTCGAATTAAGTAATTCTGTTGAAAAACCGAATCGTTAATTAACGATTTTCAAAGCCCTAGTGATTAAGCTTAATTTATTTCTTGGGAAATGTATTTCTAGAAACCAAACCTTTTCACTCAATTTTTTCTCTTTATTTTCTAATAAAATAATTTGCATATTATTTAATCACATATTTTCAATAACAGCAAACTTAAATTTGCCAAAATATTAATCTGAAGTATGATCTGCTTCATGAAGGTTAAATTAGCCCTAAAACAACGATAAATTTTAGTACATTTCCAATGTTAACATTTCTAAGTTTATATTTATATCTCGCCCACGTTTCAGATTATTTGTAAATATTATTTATTTGGAAAATTCTAAGGTGATTATTAAGGACAGGATTTTACTGGAAAATCTCGTTATTTTTCTTTGGTATTATAAACAGGAGATTTATATAGTAACTTCTATTAAATATAATTAATTAATTAAAAGTTGTTTATTTTCCCAGTTTTGATAAATTAGTGAAGCAATCCCGGATATACAAAAAATCCTCAAAAGTTCCCGTTTTCTCTATATTTAGCATCAATTTTATAAATAATTGAACAATAGTAACGAATTCAAAATAGATATAAAGTGAAGAAATTTGGGCATAAAGTGTTATTATTTGAGAAAATAGTATCAAAAGTTAAATCGATTTCAAACAATGAATGTTTAGTTTAGAAATATCTCATGTTTAATAAACATTGTGTTCGTAAAAAAATAAATAGACGTTTTTCAGAAAATAATTAAAAAATGTTTCACAATATTCAATTCAATTCTTTTTCACAATTTCTTAAATTTTTGATTCAATAACAATAAAATTTTTTCGGATCCATTACCGTTTTTGGCCATTTTATGTTCCCGTTTCCCTCCCGTTTTAACCAGTTTTTAGTACCGGAAAATCCGTTCCCTAGTGATTATAGAGAACTTCGTGTGTCAATGATCGAAAATATCAGCCAAACAAACCATTTTCAAGGCTTTAGAAAAATTATTATAGCAAAAAAATACATATACTAATCATAGAGAATGTGCCAGATTCGAATTGTATGTGGTGTGGGGATAGAAATTTTTTAAATTTGATGGGGAATAAGTTAACCTCATAAGATTTGAACGGATTTAAACAATTTTTAGGGATTGTGACAAAAATGTTATTTTATACGTAAAAGCTTGTAAAACTTCATTTCACAAAACTCGGAAAATTCGGATGACAATTCAAATTATTCACCCAAAAATTTGAAATTATCTTATTTTTCTTTCCTTGGACTTAAAACATTTTGGGTAGGGGTCAAAATTTTGAAATTTTATAAGGGTCAACGCTTCCCTTGAGTTAACTGTATTGGAGAGACTCTCGCTCAGACTTCAAGGAGAATAAACTTTTTAATTGCTTTTCCGGTGATAATCAATATCTTCAGGCTACGAAGTCTAAACTTCGAAAATTATTTATGTTTCGCTGTCTTAGAATTTAGAAGTTTATTTGTCCGATAATGACAAATAATTACAAACCGAAATAAAATACAGAATCAACCTAATGTTTTACCAGAATTGTTAAAATTAAACTAAAAGCTCAGGAACTTAGCACTTTTCAGTCGTCGATTCGCAATCACATTAAAACTTAATCACCATAAAAAAAATTCAATTCGATTTTATTTTCAACAATGACTAATAAACTAATTAAGCTAACAATTCATTTTCTTAACCTTGCCGTAATGTAATGTGCGTTATATTTCTCACTATTTCAGATACGAATCTGATACAAATTAATCATAATAGTGCACATCCTGTAATATTATACTGACTGATTATTATATAATATTATGCGACTGTTATTTGCATACAATTGGTTTTATTTTCTAGAACCTAAACGCACAAACAGTTGTACATTGATTTCTCTCGTGTGTCCCTATTAAATGTTACCATAAAAAATGGTTCGGGTAACGATAAAATTAATAATACTTGTATGGATCCATTATGGTAACGCAAACGTATCCGATAATCCGCAACTATTGTACTCAGTATACAAAACTTCGATCAATTTAGCTCAAATTGATAACAACGGTATTAATGTGTCAAACGCCACTACGCTTATACCCAATATCCATCAATCGGCTTACGGTTTGGATTACGATCTTAGCGACAATCTGTTGTTATGGTCAAACTTTACGTCGATCTATATCGCGCCACTAAACTTAAACAGACCAAACTCGTTCGAACTAAAGCAGCAAAAATTACTGTTTAGCATTAATTTTACCGATTATTCTAAGATAGCGTTCGATTGGATCCATAATTTGCTGTACTTTAACGAGAAACACGAGATTTACGTCGCGAATATTAGCGACGCATTGGATTCGCCCAACAAAATCAAAGTTATCGGAGCTCGTAACGGTTTCATTCGTGACATTTTAGTGAATCCGCACGAATCTTTTATAGTGTGGAGTGATTGGCAGAAAAATGGTCAAAACGCGCGAATACTGAGAGCATCGCAGGACGGAAAAAATGTTAAAGTATTGGTCAACAGTGGTATTAAATATCCTTATAGTTTAGCGTTAGACTATCAGCTAAGAAGCATTTATTGGATCGATAAGTGGTTTAACGATTTATGTTCGGTCGACTATAACGGACAAAATCGAAAAACTTTACAGACATCGGTGTCACTATTCTCTTCTTCGCACTCTATGGATGTCTATAATGATTATATTTTCTGGACAAATGAAATTAATGATTCATTGCTAAGCACTAACAAATTCGGTTTCGCCGATAATAAATTAGTGGCAAAATTTGATAAAGATATCGAGGCTATTAAAATAGTGGACACATCGCGTCAGCGCAATGCCGTTAATAAATGTGTTAATAACCGGTGTTCGTGGCTCTGTTTGCCCGTTGATTACGAAATAGAGTCGTACCGATGTGTTTGCGAGGATGTGGATAATAATGATCGCCGCCGAAACAAGCCGATTGAATGCGATTCGGGTGTATTAAATTTTTTTGGCTAAAATGGGACATAAATTGTTTAGCTTTATCGTAATTTTTTTTATTTCAGGTTTACAAAATGGTGAATACAGTGGAAAATTTATCGTCGACGCTGAATAGTGTCATAATTAAAGGCGACGAAATGGATAAAAGAAAAATTTCTGTAACTCAAGTAAATATGCAACTTTTGTTTTATGTTTGCACTTTTCGTTTTTTAAGTTCACAGCAGGCGATTGTTAAATAGAGTATATGACTAATAAGTTCCGAAACGAGTCAATAATTTAGTTAAAAAACTTGATTTCAAAAAACTTCACCCGCATATTGATTAGAGAATATGGAGTAATTAGATAGGTATCGTTAAGGGCACTTCAAATTGGCCTAAAAACTGTTTCAGTTCCTACTGACAAGTAATCAAACGAAAGCTTAGTCCAATTTCAACGCAGATTTTTAGACACTTCCGACTTCGAAGACTACAAACAAATAATGCGAAAAAATTAGCGCAGTCTACTAAAAGATTAAAGAGATGTTTTTGTTTTTCTTTCGCGATCATAAAAACTGAAAACATTTTATGGACTCTATAAACTTTGGTGAACCTTGATTCAAATCTATGTTGCATTAATAATTTTCTACGTTTACAGATAACAACTTCTGCACCGACTTTGTATGCGCAACAGGACGGCAACAATTTTGTAAATGTTTGTATACTATAATTTTCGTTTTCGATTCATTAAATAAAAACGAATGAGAGATTCAGGCTTAACGTTAATAACGATTAAAATTAAAACACAAACACGCAAACGAAACATACAGACAGACAGACAATTTGTTAATTCTAGTAACATTTTTGTAAAACGTAATATACTTTAGACCGAAAATGATTATACTAATTACGATGTATCGATTGAACGCGTTGTGTACCCACAAAGTAAAGATGACCGAAACGAAGAGAAATCGCACAAGTTTTCCGTTTTATTAACGCTTTTACTGATTATGTTGGCCGCACTATTGCTGGTGTATCTCAAAACGAAAGTATTGAGGTAAATGTAAATCAAATTGTTAATACCATAGAAACTTTCGCCCCAATAAACAAAACAAGGGTAATATAGCATATACCGGACGTATTGTTAGCGCGTTTTTCTAAATAGTCTAAAACTCATTGTTGAGTTTTGTTTAAAATTAAATAATATAATTTTTTTTATTTAAATAATAAGAACTTTTAAAACCCGTATACAAGTAAAAGTACAGTTAAACCTACCAAATCTACCAAACCAATCATAACAACCAAACCTAACAAAATATTGTAACCAAAACAAATCGTAATTGGAACTAATATTAATTGTTTAATTTATTCGTTTAATAAAACTCAACAATGCTATATTAAATAACGCGCTAAAGATACGTTCGGTATATTTTATATCACCCCAAAACAAAGATATCGTATTGTCTGACATTATCCGCCAAATTGAGTATTATATTTATGCCCAAAATATTGATAACATTTGGCTATTGTTTCCAATAGAGAATATACTGTAATATTTTAAAACATTTGTGAATTTCTTAAACGTCTTTTATACTAACCGACGTATTTGTGAACTTTAGCTCGCCTTTTTAAAAAAAGTGATATTATGGATTTGACCATGTCTGTCTGTCTGTCTGTCTGTCTGTCCGTCCGTCCGTCCGTCCGTCTGTCCATCCGTTACTGTCAATCTGTCTGTACGTCCGTCCGTTTGTCCATCCGTCCTTCCGTCTGTCTCTCCGTCTGTGCGCAATCTAATGTTAATATAGGAGATTTACAGAATTCTTATGTTAATTAAGGGTTTTGGTATCTTGCTAATATAAATCTAAACTTCTGTCTTAATTTATTCATGCAACTGTGAATAATTATTATTTAATCTAATATGTTTGTGACATGAGTATGAATTAAACTATAAAAACTGAGCTCTATATTAATGTGTCGTTCTTGTTTTTCATTAATATATGTAAGATAAGTATGCATACTTGAGAAAAAAATTATGGCAGTTTCAAACTTAAAGTTTTCAAATTAAGACAACAGTTTCGATTGACTTATTGTCAATCATTA
Source organism: Phthiracarus laevigatus (assembly GCA_034700185.1). Classification (NCBI taxonomy): domain Eukaryota; kingdom Metazoa; phylum Arthropoda; class Arachnida; order Sarcoptiformes; family Phthiracaridae; genus Phthiracarus; species Phthiracarus laevigatus. The sequence continues at coordinate 644 of JAQIXJ010004644.1, read as the reverse complement.
TTTAAGTCTCAATACTAAATGTGATGCGTAGTGAGCATAAACTTTTTATTATTATCATTAGAAAATTAATAAATTGAAATATGTTTTAAATTTATAAAAAATTATAAACAATTATAAACAAATTCTTTCGGTGTGAGAGCATAGTAACTACAATTTTATGTGTATTCTTAGAGCTATAATGTAATAGTATACACATAAAAATCGAAACTGTTGTCTTAATTTGAAAACTTAAGTTTGAAACTGTCATAAAATTATTCTCAAGTAAGAATACTTATTAAACATAATACTGGCAGTATCAGTACGTTTACAAAAATGTCTGATAAAACTTTAAGAAATGCTTTCTATGAAATACTTATGTAAGATTCAAAAAATTATCAGGCACCAAAAATTAATTGAATTTAGTGGATTTTTTTTTGTTGACAGGAAAGTAGTAAGCTCTTAAAACTAATCGAAATCGAACAGCAAATTGTATAAGTTAAAAATAATTTTAAAATATATTATAATCAGAGGGCGGATATTTGGTTGGAACGAAATAAGAAATTTGGTGGTTATTTGGGAACAAAAAACTTGATATTTGGGAATAAAAATTTTAAAATTTGGGAAAATAAAAAACAAAATTACATTACAAAAAGTTATTATATTTT
>JAQIXJ010004643.1:0-10504 GCA_034700185.1 Phthiracarus laevigatus | reverse complement strand
GGCTTGGATCGGGCTCGGGCCTTTAATTTTTCACGATTTCATAGTCTACAGCATATAACGTTATAGTGTATAACAGGATGTTCCAGAATGGGCTGACCCAGGGTAATCCCCCAATAATTTCAAAAAGTTGACCCCTACCTAAATATGAAAATGACCAATTCAATGTATTTTTGGCCGACGGCAGAAAGGAAGAGTAGTTTGAACCCCCTCTTAAAATTTTGAAAAGTTCCGAAAGTAACCCCCAAGCCGACACATTGGGACTTCCTTGTTTATAATAGTAGCTTTAAGAATATATATTGTGTTATTTTAAAAACATTTCATTATTTTAATAGCAATAATGCCATAATAGTTTTGTTCAGTTTAATCTATACTTTATTGTTAGCGGTTAAAATATATATAAGTTACCAAGTGCAAAATATAGAACAACCACCAGTTAGAATACTCCTTCTAATTGGAAACTTAATTAGCATTTATTTTAATCAGATATAATATACAACAATACATTAATATTTGTATTAAAACATTGTAAAACTAGTGTATTGAGTTTATGAATTTAATTAGATTCTTACATGCTTAAAAGTATCTAATCTTATTCTAAAATGTCTGGGCTATTTCAAAAATAGTGATAGAAGAGTATGCCTTAGTTTTAAATAATCTTGAACTTTTGAGAACTTGGGGTTGAAACTAATAAACAAAATTTTGTTGTTCTAGCTTTTAAGCTCCGTATTGCTGTAAAAACTTTTTGAGAAAATTAATAATTTATTGTTTAAAAACTTGATTAAAGTAACTGTTAAAACTATATATTGTTTAGCGCTTGCAAACGAATAATTATTTGATTTAAAACTGGTTTAATAGAACTTTACAAATTATTTAAGTAATATTAATCTTAAGGAATATGAATATTTACCAATTAACAAAAAACGTAATCTGTGATAAAAAAAACATGTATAGAGTGGAGTATTAATGTCGGACTATTACCAGCAAAACCTATTATAAACAATCAAACCTATTTAGAACTATTCAAACCTATTCAAAACTAACCAAATCTACCAAACTTATAAAAAACGGTGGTTGTGCTTTATATCTGCCTCATTGTTGTAGAAACTTTTTAAAAAAGTTTTTAAAAGTATTATTGCCCAATATTCGTGATATTTTAAGCATGAGATTAATTAGTTTTGAACAGAACAGACTAATGAATGTAACCAAAACCCATCCAAACCTATTCTAACCTAACCAAACTTATCCAAACCTAAATTAAAAATTAAACGCAAAATTTATTGCAATAATAAGTTAATTCAAATCAAATAGCGTGCGCAAAAAATCACTTTTCTTAAAACTTTGTTTATATAACCATATAAGATCTATTTATATGGTTTTATTTTATTGTTGTATTTTATTCAATTCTTGATTGAAAAATTTTACGTTTTTTACAACAATACGCAGCATAAAAGCTAGAGCATCCCAAAATTTTATTAAATAATCAAAAAAGCTTTTATAAAATTATTTAATTTATATTCTGAAAAGTCTACATAAAACTATATTTTGTTTTTTAAATGCTTCAGTTTAAACTTTTAAATTTTAAGTTTTATTATTATAATAAAATAATACTTATATTTTAAATCTAGGTTCGCACAGTGCTCAACATATGGGGTGTTATGCTATTTCTTAGGTATTGGTTTTATTTGTGCTTATATTATATATATATTACGGTATTTTACAATTATAATAAATTAAGTAAACAAGAACGATAATTTCATAGAGAGCTCGTTTTTAGGTTAATGCTAAGCTTTGTGCCAAATATATTAGTTTTTAAGCCAAGATAGTAAAATTCAAAATCCCTTAATTAATATAAGGCTGCGCACGTACGGACAAACATGAGCAAATCCTTAAGCTCAATTTTGTCTATTCAAAGTGAGCTAAAAAATAAAAATATTACCAAACATTGCAAATTATTTATTAATGTTTGTTTATAATGAGAAATGCTATATTGAATTATTGCCAATATATTGAATAAAAATAGACAAATTTTTTATTTTTGTTTTTTTCAGTCGGATCCATAGTTACCCAAGGGGTGCTGCCCAGTATTGACCCCTCTTAGAAATCTGGTTCTTGAAAAGTTGACCAATTCCTCTGAAAAATCGAGATTGTATTGAAAATGAGATTTTTTGTTTGAAAAAAATTGATCCAAAAAAATTGTCGTTTTAATCCGATTAGTTTTTCCACACACCCCTTAAAAATTGAGATATTCTGGATCTGACCCTCCTCTAGAACTTCAGACCTTGGGTAACTATAAGTTACAATTAACCTATAATCGGAACTAATAAATACAAGTTTAAAAAGAATATATGTATTAATAGATATACCGTATATGACTAAACACTCATCAAAAAATTTAAGCGAATATAGTTTTTTGTGTTTTCGTTTAAAAACAGTAGGCCTCAAAAAATAATTGAATTTGAAATACAACTTTCGGTAAGAGTGCACTTTAAGTGATTGTTTTTTATTATCGAACAATTAAATTTCACATGGATAAATCATCAAAAACAAGATATTGATTATTAGTGTTTGCAAATCTAAGTAATAATTATTAAACCGAACATACGAATAAAATCTACACTGTAGTATTAAAAAAACCATTAACAAACTAAAATCCTGAGGCATCATAGCAATTGGTAAATTAATGCAGCCATTTAATTATATCACATTTAATTATATTGTTGTTTCTTTTTATTTTTTAATATTGTATTTTTATCATATATTGATTGCATAAAAATGATATTTACTCCCTCTTAAAGTGCATTTTTACCCAATTTTTTATTTAGTTAAATATATTTTTATCTCCTTTTATAGTTTAAATATTTTTTATTTAAAATTACTAATTACAGTTAGAATTTTCATAAATACATAATACTATGCTTAAGCATATATTTTAATTTTATTTTTCAGAATGGGTTGGATAACAGGTTGGAATTAGTTAATCGTTCAATTGATAAATAAGCGAATTATTTTAATAATGCATATCTTTTCTTTATTGATATTGACTATAAACACATTAGGAGAAGCAGGAATAGGTATGTTTTTATTTTATACTTATAAAAACTATAATTACAACCAAAATTATGCTAAGCCTTAAGATATTTGATTTATCATATATTATATTAAGTCGTGGTTTTGTAGAATCCTGGAACCATTGTTGTAAAAGTTTTTAAATTTGTAAGTTATAACTATTTTCTATTCACGCGTGCCAACTGAGCGCTAACTTAATTAAACACGAAGAAAATTTAATTATAAATTATTTTTTACAACAATGGTTTCGGGATTCTACATAATGTCCAATTAAGCAATTGCTATCTGTTAGTATGCACCGATTTTTGGGCAAAAAAACAAAATTAAACGTAACACAGGCTATAATTGCTTTTAACGAGTTAATGAATATATAAAAGGAATAACAAGAGTGGTGGACTTATTTGAGTCCGATTGGTGGGAGCAAAGCGAAACTAAGTTTCGCAAAAGCGAAAGGGAATTACTAGAGTAATAGTAAATGTTTCAAACTTGCAGTTTTTTTATTATTGAGTAATTCAATTTATATTTTTATTTCCACTTTACAACTTAATTACTCGAATTTAAAATTTTCATATTTTTCGAGCGATCAAAGTCGATCCATTTTTATTTATTAATACTCATAATATACTCCGTATACTTTTTACTAATTTTTACCTAATATAAATTCTAGTACAGTATAAAATATAAATAATATTAATACATTATACAAATGTCCAAAAATTATTTTTATTCACGATATTCAATATTGTTTAGTCGTTGCGCTCGCTATTATCATAGGATCGACTATAGTAACACTTTTTACCGCTCTTTCGATGTCAGCCATATGTACGAACGGAGAAGTTGGTGGCGGTATGTTTTAAATAGATTAAAATAAAGTATTAGTTTTTAACAAATTTACTAATTAACTAATTAATTTTAGGTGGAATTTATTACATGATTAGTAGGAGTTTAGGAGCAGAAGCTGGCTCTATGATAGGTAAGTATTCGAATAGTGCGCGTACAAGTTAATAATAGCCGAACTTTGAATTTTTGTAACATAATTTTTAACTCAAAAATATTTTCAATGAGTCCGAGTTAAATTAATCTTTAACCCAAATTAAATAAATTTGTATACAGTAGCGATGAAACTTTTTAGTTTTGTTTTGTTAATACAGATATTAAGGCCATTAAAAAATGTAGAATTAGTGGATTTCTAGCCTGTACAGAATAAACATAGATATTAGATTTTCTTAATTTTTGACACGATAAGAATTACAAAATAATGCCTTCCTTTTCTTTATTTGAATGCTTTTTTTCTTTATTTGTATTACAGGCATAATATTCTCATTCGCGAACGCAGTGTTGGTATCTTTAAATTTAGTGGGAGCCGCCGAAACTATTGTTGATATTTTAAAATCAAATGATGCGTCAATATTCGACGAGGTTAACGAAACGCGTTTGTTCGGTGCTTTACTTTTGACTTTAGTCGCTATTATTCCATTTGTTGGAATGGAATGGGAAGCAAAAGTAATTAGTAATTAATAATAATGTTATTTTAAGTTTGATAAAATTCGTCAAATTTTGTTTTTATTAGGCTCAATTTTTTCTATTAGTCATACTTTTAATCGCTCTTTTAAATTATGTTATCGGAACTATGCTTCCAATATCGGAAAGTAACAATGAGAAAGGACTTATTGGATGGAAAGGTAAGATATGTTTGGCAAATATAAAGACAAGTTTGCTATTTTACATATAATAATCACTACATTTAACTTTCAAATGTTGTGTTTTGTGTAAAAATTAAAATATTATGTAAATTACCAAACCTGTCATCTTTTCTATTTCTAAATCTCTTATTATAACATTAAGATAAAGAATTTATAACATAATTTTATATTTAAATAACTATTCAAAATTTATAAGTGTATTAATTTAATTTTTTAAGATAATTAAAATTTTTATTCAAAGGATGGGTAATTGAAGAAAACTTATGGCCGAAATGGAGGGAAGGAAATTTTTTTTCTGTATTCGGAGTATTTTTCCCGTCAGTAATTGGTATTTTTGCCGGCGCCAGTATGAGTGGTGATTTAAGAGATGCTAATGCCGCCATTCCTAAAGGTTATCACGTATATTCACTTAAACTATAATTATGACGAATTTAATTGATTAATTTTTTGCTTAAATTATTTACAATTTAAATAAACATATAAAAAGTAAGTTTTTATATCCAATAATAGGCACATTCTTAGCGATCGCCACCACATCGTTTACTTATGCAATTCTAACAATATTTCTTGGCGCAACAATTGTTCCATTTGCGAATGGAAATCAACCAATCAATGAAGACAATTATGCGACAATAAATCAATCGTGTTGGGATGGAAAGTGTCAATATGGTCTTATCAACGATTATCAGGTTTGTATCATTCGTGCAAGTTTTTTCATTTATTTTAAAATAATCTCTATTAGACAATGACAATGAGTTCTGCATTCGGTCCATTAATTTATGCTGGAATATTTGCCGCTACTATTTCAAGTGCTTTGGGTTCTTATGTGTGCGCACCGCGAATCTTTCAGGTAATTTTATTTATTTTATATTTTTTATCATAATTAAAACTTCTCTCTCTCTCTCTCTTCCTCCCTCCTCTTCCTCTTCTCTTCTTCTACCCTTTCACCGCTTCTTCACTCAAACAAATTTTTAAAACTTCAAAAATTATAATTAAAAATTTATCGAATTCTAGGCTCTATGTGAAGATAACTTGTTTCCGTATATAAAATTTTTTGCAAAAGGCTACGGCGAAATCAACGATCCACGTCGTGGTTATATACTCACTTATGCAATTTCACTCATTTTCATAGCAATTGGTAAGTTCGATCATATCTATTTATAAAAGGTAATAATATAAGCTCATACTTTAATTTAAAAGGTGAACTTAACGCAATCGCTCCCTTAATATCGAATTTTTTCTTGGCATCTTTTTTCTTGGTTAACATAACTTGCTTTCACGCTTCTTTCGTCGAATCTCCAAGTTTTCGGCCATCATTTAAATTCTACAATAAATGGATGAGTCTCGTGACAGCATTGGCATGCGTTGCCATCGAGTTCTTATTGGACTGGATTAGCGCTATTATAACCAATGTGATTATGCTCGCAATTTTGTTATATATATCGAAGAAAGGACCAGGTTTTTAAATGATGACATTTATTAATAATTAACTAATATCAACTGACTGATGTGGTTGCTTATAGATGTGAACTGGGGCTCATCGAAACGAGCACAAGTGCACAACGCAGCGCTTTCCTCCACTCTTAAACTCAATTCAATTGGCGATCATGTTAAAAATTTTCGGCCATCGATTTTGCTTTTAACTGGAAACCCTACAGCGCGAGTACCACTCGTTGATTTTGCTAACACAATCACCAAAAATAAGAGCTTACTTCTTATCGGGCATATAGTTAATATCCATATTTCAACTAAAGTCAGAAACCGCGCTATCGTTGAACAATACAAGTGGTTTGCGAAGCGCAAAGTGAGATCTTTTTACCTGCTTCATGAGGCCGACTCTATATCAATAGGCGCTAAAAACATGATACAAGTATAGTAAAATTTTATATTTTTAATTATGCCTATTTTTAATTGATTTTATTATTTGTTTAAAGATTGCGGGACTTGGAAGATTAAAAGCCAATATACTAATGTTAGGCATGTATTCTTTAAATCGTTGTAATTTTATTATATAGTTATTGAGAGTCTTTGAGATGAGAAAGAATTATCGTACTTTACCGTTACGTGTTAGTGAATGCCATACAAGTAATCCAATAGTAATCCAATTAAGAAAATTTAGAATTACTGCTAAAAAAATTTTCTATTAAAATTCGTTTTGAGTATACTATTAAGGAACTGTTTATTCATTTACGTTTAATTATTACGAATAGGTTATAAAAGCAGTTGGCAAGATTGCATTACAAAAGACTTATTGGATTATTACAACGCTATTCTGTAAGTTGATTTCAAAACTATATTAAAAATCTCTAATTCATAATATAACGACTGTGTCTCTAATCTATAATCCATTAAATTTAATATTATTTGTTTCTACTTGTAATAGAGTGGCACTTGAATATAATATGGCTGTTATTATATTACGAATACAGGAAGGTCTCGATTATGCGGATTTTTTCGAAAGTCGTAAAAGTAAAATTACAAACTCTGATTGTTTAGAATTATCATTTTTCTTAAGATTAAAATTAGATTTAACTTTTTGTTGTGATATTTAAAACAGATTCAACAATCTTTACGAAACCATTGTTGCCCGTTGTAATGGAACCGAACGAAGAAAATGAAGAAAATGAGAATTCATTAACAGTACAATCACATACGAATGAGGTTTCGAGCAATGCTGGACAAGTAGGAAATTATAAATCATTCATCAATCAAATCAAAACATTAGGATTAATACCAAACGATGCGATCGAAGCAATGAATCAGTTCAATCAGAAACAACCGAAAGGAAATATAGATATTTGGTGGTTGACCGATGATGGAGGATTAACTATGCTTATTCCCTATATTTTAAGTATTAATGAACTGTGGAGAGAATGTAAACTACGAATTTTTTCCATTATTAAAAATAAGGAAGATATTGATAAAGAGCACGATAAGTAATTATAAATTACTGTTATACTTTTGTTGTTATATCTCCTAATTATTCCCCTATCAAAACACATAACGATTATAATTTTAATACTTTAATTATTAAGGACAACTAAATTCGGGATAAAAAACTAGCTAATTTTGGAGGGATTAGGTTTCGAGTGATTCGAACACAAATAAAGGGTTTCAAACTACTCAGTTTAGTATAAAAACAATTCCCAGTATCTGTCTCTCAGGAAGAAAATATATACTATTTAGATTCTAGCAAACCGAAATTTTGTTGTGTCTTAATGATATGCAGTTAACTTTTTAAAATTATTTTTTATTTTATAGCTTAACTAACATAATAAAGAAATGGCGAATTCCACATTCAGAAATCATAATTTTGGCTGAATCTGATGAAGAAGCAAGTGATGAAAGGTTAGTTTAATGCATAAAATATTAATTTAAATTATTATTTGTTAGCACACTTTAAAATCGAGCTTATGCATTTGCCATTGTTTATCCGTCTGCGTGTCAGGTGTCCGAAGTAGTGGTTAACTGGTCATCATAAGTTTAATAACGGATAACTTAACCTATAACTATGTCGTTCATGTTTTATATTGTTTTAGTAAAGTTTTATCAACCCTGTAAAAATTAAAGGTCAATTAACTTAAATTAACCTTCGGATTATACAGTATGTTCAGACATACTGTATAGTTGCGCTGTTAATCTTGAGTCCTGGGGCCGAAAATTTCACCCAACCTTAGTACCTGATCATAACGATGTACTTCTTTTCCCCATAGCCTTCCGTTAAAAAACTCTCAAAATATTTCAAAATATCGCTTCGCCCAGTTATTTTAAGCTTTACCAATTATTCATAGTTTATTTACTTATATTAAAGCAAACAGAAATATAAAACGATTATTTCGAAGTGGATTACTAAAGATGATGTTGACAGTCCTGTAACTATATCCAAAGATGATCTGCTAAAAGGAGAAGAAATTGTACGCAAATTATTTCACAAGTTTTTTACAATATACTCTTTAAATTATTAATATTTTCAAATTAATTTTTAATTCGTTAATTCTTATATGTTTGAATTTAGACGAACAGAACTTTAAAACATCGAGATTTACTTCAAAAACATTCAATTGATTCGACGTTAGTTGTTATGTAAGTGTTAAGAATTATTAAAATTATAATATAAAACTTAATAGTCCATAAACGATGAACAACCACCAATCAATTTTAGATTTCTATAAACCATTCTAAATATTTAAATTATATTTTAAAAAGTCTAGTGAAATTCGAATGTGTTTAAGTCAACTTTGTAGATGATAAAAGTTTGCAACGAATTGTTGGCATTTTTTATTATAGGAAAATACAGTATTTTAAACTAATGCATTCTACGTATTAGAAAGAACAGTTACATAGATTTAGTAATTGTGTTAATTAAATTAATTAATTAAATCAATTCATTTAATTAATAACTATTTTCCTACAAAGTATTGCTTTATTCTAATAAATAACTTTTTAAAAAGATTTCTAACTATAATAGTTATACTTACTCAATCGTTGCACAAAATACGGATTTTTTTGCTAATCAATGATAATTAGAGTTATAAAAAATTCACTCATTGTTTTTAAATCTTTTTGTTCTGTAACTGTATAGTAATTTAAACCTATAAATTGTCATTTAGGACTTTAATACTACCAAAGAAAGAAATTCCTGCTCCACTGTACATGTCTTGGTTGGAAATTTTAACTGATGGAATGCCTCCATTTTTATTCATTCGCGGAAATGGAACGAGTGTTTTAACATTCTATTCTTAAATTATTGATTTCAATCTAGTGTTAAGCTTATTTTCATTTTTATTAATTGAAAATATCTGTAATTTACATCAAATAATAATAACCAGTGTATCATAAGGAAATTGTTTATTTCTCAACTCTATGATTGAGTTTAATTATTAAAAAATAAAATATTTCATATCAACCATAATTAAAAAATGATTTAAAAACTTCCTAAATACTTTTTTGTCAAATAATAGTTGAACTTTCGAATAAACCAATGGATAATACGGTTCTGGGGTTCATAAGTAATAATCTGAAAATTTGGGAGGTCCAGGTAAAATTTCAAAAGCGGTAGATTCACTCTCTTATTTATGAAACGTCTAGCTTATGTATTTGATGGAGTAACGCTGTATTTACGTCTTTGTATGTGAAGTAACAGTTCATGCAAATTTTAAAATCTTTTATGGGTAATATCAGAAGTTGAAGAGTTGATCCTTTTCATAATTCTTACTGTTTATTTGGAAAGTTTAAGGACAAAAAATTGATAATTTTCAAAAATTTTGGCTAAGAGTAGAAAAGTTGTCTATGAAACAGAAGAAATTCCACTAAAAAAATATGATTGTAGATGTGCACCCAAAAAGGTGAACAAATATTGTCCAATAAGTTATTTAGCATAAATAGTTTTCGAATTATCAAATTCAGGTTTAAACAAGAACCACAAGTTCATAGAGAACTCACTTTTTCGTAGATTTCAAGTGTTTATTTAATTCGGGCATATTTTAAATGTTTGGGTTTTAAATCAGTGACTACATAGTTAACAATGAATACATACTAGGGATGTGAAAATCGTTAGAAAAAAAGGTGCAAAATCGTTTATCACTTGTTTGAAAAATTGTCCAAAAATCGTTTAAAAAATCGTTTAAAAATTTTAATTTTTAGCTACAAAAATGAATTATAATACAAAATCATATAATACTTTATGTTTTCTTTAGTGAATCGGTTTCTATTGTCCCTAAAACTTGCTTTTCATT
>JAQIXJ010004642.1:0-10506 GCA_034700185.1 Phthiracarus laevigatus | reverse complement strand
GTTTAGCCGACAAGAGGTTTTTACAGATTTCTATAAGTAAATTATTTTAACTTTAAATATTTTTCAAAATTATTTTAAATAAGCTTACTTTTTATAATTTATTTGATTCTATAATTTATTTCCACAATTCAGAAAAGACATATGTTTTTTTTGAATGTACTGTTTTAAATATTTTTTCAAACAAATTATGATGTAACATCAATAATGTATTGAGTTGAAATCGAGTTGAGTTTAAGAGTTTAAAATAGTATGATATACTTCCAAAAATAAACAAATGGATAAATAAATTAGTTATATACAGGATTCGGATAAATGCATACTTGCATATAAGAGCATTAAAATGCATAAAACTTGAGTTTTTCGCTTTACATGCATATATTTAAGATTTTGAAAATAGATGCACATTTGAATAACATTAAGATATAAATTGGCGTAATTAGCACTATCTTTATTAATATAAATTCGGATAATAAAATCAGAACTAACAAAATCTTGGAACTTTTCATCTGTATTTATTAAAATTCTTGAAAAATATGTTAGAAGTGTTTAAAATAAAATGTCTAAAACAAATGAAACAAGTTTTTTGTCAAAAATATAAGCAATTCTTATAAATTCGACTAGTTTTTTGCATTTTGAATGCACAATTTGAATTTAAAAAAAAGCAATTTAATTTAAAATTTCTTAAAATAACACTATTACCAACTTTAATAAGTTATAGTTCAAATATAAAAATTTTTAAACTGTTTTTTAAAGCATATAATCTTGCTAATAATAGTGAGGTTTAGTGCATAATTGCATGCATATTTATTTAGTAATTATTTGCTTATAATCCAGTTGATGGTTATATATAAAAAATTTATAAAATTCGAAAAATATTTTGTAATTTAATTGATATAATAGCGTAATCATATATAATCAAACAATGTTATTCGAACAATAGATTGGAAAAAATAAGTTCAACAGTCGTTCATAAGAACGTAAATAACATTGCAATAAAAATCCACAACAATTTATTAGTAAAATTAACAAAGAAATTATTGACATAATTATATATCAAGGAGAGATTTTTACAAATCCTATAATCTATGAGTTTAATTAACAATTAGCGGAATTTTTAACAAATTTGCAATATAATCTACATACGACATCTACAAAGGTCATATCTTGTTTACTTCCGTGTCAATGGATTTTTGGTTTAAGAGACGATCTGGATATAAATCTCTACCATTAGCATTGATTTCAAAAAAATTAAATAATTTGCCAATTTTGTTTAATTACGTTAACAAAGAATTGATGTTGTCTGGTTACGAGTACTATGATTTCTTTCGATAAACTAAAACCCATACACCAAACACAATTCTAATTTCATTACTTCAATAAAAATCACACGGAGAATATTATACTAATGTTTAAACAGTTATTCAAACATTTATAACTATGACCTTTCATTCATTATTATCATAGTGAGATGGTCTAAACTAGTGTTGTTTGGCTTTTTGTGAAGTAAAAGCAAAAGACATGAATTTTCGACTTTTACTTTTACTTGAAGAAAAAGTAAAATACAAGCGAAATTAAAAAAATTGTTAAAAGCTAAAGTAAAACCAAGCTAATTTAAAATAATTCTTAAAAGCGAAAGCAAAATACAAGTGAAATGAAAGATTTTCTTAAAAGTGAAAGCAAAATCCAATTGAAATCAATAGTGCCAAAAGTAAAAGTAAGAACAAATTAATTGAATTTTACTTTTAAAAATTGTGTTAAAAATCGAAATAAATATTTTAATTTCACTTTTTCTTGAATCAAAAGTAAAATACAAGCAAAATTAAAAATTCTAATAAAAGCAAAAGCAAAAGACAAGTAAAATTAAAAATTAAACAAAAAGAAAAAGCAAAAGACAATCTTTATCAAAATGAAACTCAAAAGCAAAAGTAAAAAAAAGCAAATTTAAAATTTGAAAGTTAAACAACACTAGTCTAAACCTTTCATCGAACGAAAATATTATAAAAAATGTTTTTATTAAAGATTTTGTTAGAAAAAATTAAAAGTTTTTCAAAACTTTTATATACTTGGATATCACTGTTATAACATATGTTACTCTACTCAAAATTATTATAACTCACTTTTTTATTTTGTATTGAACAGAACAGACGCGTTTAACCGCTGTTTAAGAATTTGTGTTTGAAAATTATAAATTAGTTTTAGAATTGTGTTTAATTATTCATTAGTTAATTGTGAATATATACATCAGTGTGTTTAGTTTCTTTGTTTTGATTGGTCCACACACAACGGTTTCCGATATCAAAGTGAGTGAATGGTTTACGACTTAACAGTCACCAATCGGGAGTCAAGGACAGACGGTAACGTGAAACGCGTCAACGCTATTGGCTAAACAGCACACTAAGAGTGTAGCGCGTAATAATAGTTATCATTCCTAATTTTTATGAACAATAAATTCATTACAATTTAAGTCTAAAATGATTTCATTTAAAAAAAATAATTTTAACTTTAAGCACTTAATCCACATAAAAAAATTCACTAAATTAGAATTGAATAAAACAAGAGTAATGTAGTAAATATTTTATTAATAGTGAATAGTGAATAGCTGCTTAAATTTATAAAATTTGTTATTTAGTTATAGACTTGAATTATATTTCATGATAAATGGTAAAATATTAATTTTACAAAAATCATTAATAATTTTTAATACAGAATTACTAATAATTAAAAATTATTTATCAACTATCACAAGGGTTTTGAAAATCATTAATAAATGAATTCATTAAAATTATAATGAATTTAAATAAAAGTTTATATGAATTGTAAAACCAAAATAATTAAAAAATTAAGTTAACGAATTTAAGGATTCAAACGATTTCCATTTTTATATAAATATTTCTATAAAGTTAAAATTTAAAGGTAATACTAGACTTATCTATAAATAAAAATCAAAATCTGATTTTGTTTCATTTAAAAAGATGACAGCTTAATTGCAAAAACTAAATTATTAAATTGTCCAAATAGTTTTATCTGAAATGGAAAGATATTTTTCGAAATAAAATGCTTATTATAGAGACATTATAAGAACATTAATTTGAGAAGTGCTGTGCAACAACGTCTTTTATTGATGAAGAGTACAACACTTAAGGGGTTACCGAAATCGAGTATCAACCATATTTCGGCAGATATATTGTTCGGATTGTAGTATTTGTTTGTTAATTAACTCGAAAATAAATTATCTAAATTGTAGATAGTAATTGTGTATAATTACTGCATTTAGTAATCGTGTTTAAACTACTAAATGATTTAATTAATAATCGTATTAAAACTATTAATAAATACGCACTTGTTTAATGCAAATATAAATTTTAATTATTAATTCTTTTTAAAGAAAATACAAAAATCCTTTTTAGGAAAACATTATTGTATTTAACAGCTCGAGAGTTAGAATAAAACTGATTAGAAAATATTAAAACAATTTTTGTTTGTAAATCACATACATTTAGTAAAATTTTATAAAATTATTACGTTTGATTGATTTTTACATCAATCGAACTGATTAATACTCATTACTAAAGTTTTATTAACTATGAATAGCGTATTATGTGTTTCGGCATATATCAAATTGAAGAAAACACAATGTTTTGCATTACAGTTCTTAATAACTTATAATTTTAGCTAAAATATAAAATTTTTGAAACGATTTTATCAAACGATTTCAAGCGATTTTATTATACAAAAAATTAACTATTTTGTACACATTTTTCTAAGGAAATTTTAGGCCATTATGAAATAATACTGATCTTTAAATTAAGTACTATTTTAAAAACGCATCCAAAATAATATGTTTGCTCAATTTCTTGATTTAAATAACTGATTAACTAAGATTATCTTAATCTAATTTGCAGTTTATTGTTATATACCAGTCAAATGCTACAAAATTACACGTTTAATTTTTTATTTCAATAAATTAAGGAACGTGCAAACACTAATTGCAGCTTTTCGTTATAGTAAAAAATTATCCTAAATATATTATATATATGAATAATATTGCACGAATTCAATTTATATCCATTTATTAAATGAATGTTATTTTAATTTATTTAGATTATAATATATTAACCACTTGCATTTAGGTGGGATCAAAAAATTGTCTTGTGAATGTATTATTTTTTAAATGAATGAGGAAATTTTTTTAAAAACTTTGGCTTAATAGTAATAAGCAATACAAGTTTCAATTCTAATACAAGTATTTCTATAGTTTAAAAGTTCTTTTATGAGCACAAATTCAAAGTCAAAATTATTCGGAATATTGTTGAGTCAAAATTTGTTAATAAACATAAATTTATTATTGATCAAATGTTTATTAAAATTCAAATAAATTAAAACATGGTTTCCAGAATTATATTATAATAGATAAAAGATTAATTTATTATTCAACTAAGTTTTACTAATAGATTATGTTTAAATAGAGTTTTTACAGTTATAAACACGAAAACTTTAGTCCATCCCATTATAAATATAAAGTTGTTTATAATACAATGAAACGTTTTTAAACGCACTTTTAAATGTATCTAATAAACTAATTTTGTATTACATTCCAACAATTGTGGTCACTGATTTATAAAGATTTTCATGGAAACACACATGCAAAGATATCGTTTTATTAAGATAAAATAAAAATGCTATCTGCTTTCCACTTAATATAACTGTTTAATTTTTAGCTCACTTTAACAAAGTCAGCTGTTGGATTTGACCTGTCTGTCTGTGTGTCTGTCTGTCTGTCTGTAGGCATTTTTAGATCATAAAAATGGGTCAAAATTGGGCCAAAACTGAATCAAAATGTGTCAAAACTGGCTTAAATTATGGCAAAAAAGGCCCAAAATTGGTTCAAAAATGACTAAAAATGGGCGAAATTGGCTTTAATATAGGCAAAACGGATTAAATTAGGTTAATAATTACTTTATAAATTATGGCTAATTTGGTAAAAACTGACACATAATCGGGTATAAAGTGGGTAACATTTGTGCAAATATGAATAAATTTGGTGTCACACGTCTTACTAATTATACTAAATCACGTTAAGACACGCGATTAATTGTATCTAAGAGCACAACTTTGATGTTACCTCGTCGTCAGCTTAACTAAGAATGAATAAAAATATCCTTAACACTTACTGAAGTACTATTTGTAACAATGTTTTAAAGTACATAAAAATATTTAGCGAAACAATAATAATTAAAAGTTTTGTGTTTAAAAACGAAATCAATAATGTAAGCCAACAATAGATTTAAAGTCAAAGTGAGCGCATTGATAATGTTCATTCTTGTTTTTTATTAAAATCTCTGTTAAAAGTTATATAGTACATTGTGAGAGTAATTGATTCAATGTTGTCAATTAATGTGAATTATCAAGAACCGATATTATTATATCAGTTGCTGTCTCTGTTTCTAGTTTTTTGTTTAAATGATTTGTCGATAAATAATCTATGACAAACACTTAATTTCCATAACAGATTTAAAGGTTAGAAATAAATTTTTATTAGATCTAAAATAAACAGTGAAATTATGCATTTATAGAACTTTTGAAATATTTTCACTTATTTCATTATAGTAAAGGATTGAGATTGAGTAATCCGGAATAACTTTAGGTTCTTTATATATTGTTTCTTTTCTGACAAAATTTATCTTTTTATTATTAAGTGATAAATGATAATTATTTTTAATTAGAGCAGTTCTAATTAAATTTAATTCATCATTAATCTTAGATAATTGTAAATTCCCAGCAAGATTAAGACCATATCCCTGATATTTTATGACATAATGGGTTATACGAGTTAATATTTAAGTTTCTTTGAGAATGGGTTGGTTTTCTTAATATATTTCTTAATGGTTTTTAGGTTATGCAATCAAGCAATTACTTTAATTAAAAATGATAAACTCGAAACTTGTTAAATAAACATTATATTGTTATTTGCAATTAAACATTACATGTATGATTCAGAACTAATAATAATCTTAAAGTTTTGTGAAATAAAATTTACTATTAAATAATTTTTAACAGTTCTGGATATATTTAATCAAATAAGATTTATTGTTATTTAAACACTAAACAATTTTTTTGAAAACCTTATAAACCTTACTGTTATAATAATATTATTTTAAAATGAAATTTTTAGATACAGAAACTCATTATTGTGATAGATATAATTTTCAGAATTCTCTTATACTAAAATAATTAATTCAGAATTTTCATCGAACGCGTTTATAGAATTTAAAATGAGAGTATTATTGTACATACTTATTAATTTATATAATTTTTACTACATTTTAAGCTAAATTCATTTAAATCGTTAGAAATATTTAAAATCATTAGTTATGTTTAATATCGTTAGACTCGATAGAAACGATAAAAATATTTGAGTAAATTTAAGTTTTAAATAATTAATATAAAGAAATTTATAGTTCGAATTAATTAATTCTGTTGAAAAATAGATTTCTTAATTAACGATTTTCAAAGCCCTAATAATTAATGTATCTCTAATAACAAATATTACTATTCATTACAATAATAAAATACGGTTTGTTTTAAAGCACTCCTTTTTTAATAAATATGATGGGAACAATGAATAATATGCACTAAGGTAAAATCATAAAATGAGACTGTAAACTTTCTATAAGTGAAAGATTTTAACACTTCACTGGAACATCGGTATAAAAATCGCCCAATCGCTTTTTGCGCGCTCATAACATTTTTATTATAAACGTGGATTTTTCGCAACTGTAGCTATTCCTCGTTTAACATATCCTGAATATGATAGTAATATTTCGTTGTGTTATCTCTTCAGGCAAAATTATTATACCCGATAAAAACGTATATGGTAAATTTTCTACCCCGAAATACATAAAGTGAATGATAAAGCTTTTCATTGAAATATTCCCCTTTATGTTGGCGTTTGCTGCATAATTTTAAGTGTTAACGCATAGACGTGCAGTTCATAAAATGTGATGCGCAAAGAACTGTTTGAAGGCTGTAAGAAATATTTATCCCATAGTACCAGATGTGAATTAATTTAAGATGTTCTAGTGAAGTGTCAAATACACCTAAGGTATGCATTAAAAAAAATTATATTAAATATTAATCGCAAATCGCTTATATGTACTGAAATTTTTTTAAAACTTTTTTAAAATTTTATTAAAGTGTCTATTATATTAGAATGATTCGATTTTAAGATAAAAACAATGGCGGACGGTTGTGATTTAATATCAAGTGTACTTAAATTCTAGATTTATATTGAATGGTTATAATAATTAAAATACATTATGTTAGTGTTAGTTCATTTTACCTTTTTAATTTTTGGGTTTCTTTTACTTTTTTAGGTCATTAAAAAATTATGTTAAAGGCAGATGAAATAAATTATAAATGGCTTTATTATCACAAATAAGCGGCATATGCTACTCTAATATTTAATCAAATATATCATTTTATCAAGATATAAACCCCTTTTAACCGGATTATTGATTAATATAAAGCACTTATCCTTTAATAACTGCCAAGTAAATGCATAGGCCTCTTAAAAATTAAGGTCAGTTTTATCCACATTGAGCTTGAAAATTCTATTTTATATCTAATAGAGGCATATGTCACTGTAATTTTTTAAAAAGGTTTTGTAATTCTAGCCTAATATTAACCCTATGTCCACTTTTATAGGATTTCTGCAAATTTGGATGCAAACTTCCCACACATGCAGGAAACAAAAAAAATATTTGAATAACTATGATTACTTTATAATGTTCGTTTATGTGTTCATTTATTATTAAATTAAAAATTACGTTAATCGAAAGAACATCTAAAAATTTTCATTTTTAATAATCTTTTAAAAACAAAGAACACTAATTAACAATTATAACTTTATACAATTTTTCAGGTTTGAACAAGTATTTTTTTAACAAGAGTTACAAAAGAATTTTTACAAAATATAAAGACTGTAATCATTCATATAAATTAAGATTTTATAATAAGTCAAATATTTTATATACTATATTTGGAGAGTTGGAGAGTAGGTTAGACTTTGTTTTTTGCCAACAAAAGACATCTATTATGCCAAGAAAGTTTAATTTTACGTTTTTATTTAAGAATTATTCAAATTATAAACATATTATCAAATGATTATATTTATATGTGACCTAGTTTTTGTCGTGTTAGTATTGCGAATCTAATGAACCCATCATTAATAATGCCTAATATTTGGTCTGTGTATAATAGTTATTTGTGGTGTCTTTGTGTTATTTTTGTAATATTTCTAGTAGAATTAAAACATTAAAAATCAATATCAAGTATTACTAAAAATTCATGGCCCTGCTATAAAAATTGAATGCTAAATTCTAAAAAATAATAAAAATTTTATTAATTTATTGGGAACGAACGATGAGAGCGATCGACCAATGAATTTATCAAACAAACTTAACAGTCAGATATTATGACCTCATCGATCTTGTTTTAAATAAGATAACAACAAATCATTTTTATTTCGATTTACAAATTAAATTTAGTTTAAAGTATTGGTTTTAAGTTAGAAAAGCAATTGTTAATCCCAATTGAAATAAAATCTTAGGCAAAAGTAAAATAATGATAAAATGTAGCGTTGAAATACAATTTGTTTTTAATTGCCATCGAGTTTAGTTGGACTTGAAAAAATGATGAGAAACGAAAGAAAATATTAAAATTTAAACAATACAAGATATTAGTTTTATTGATTCATATTTATTAAAATTATTAAAAATTGAAAACAAATTTTGTGATACGTTTCTGGAGAAGTACCGTTCTTTTCCATTCAGTCACGATATAAACTGATCTGTTTTTTGAGTAAAATTCAAACAAGTTTTACTTATTTTCGTAAAACTTGCGATAAATGAAACTTATACGAAACCTTTAGTCCGAGCGAAAAGGCACTAAATTATTGTTTCAACAAACTTTATTTATATGTAATTAAGCGTTAACTGCAAAACAGGCCAAAGGGTCTTTTATAAAATAAATGATTAATAATAATAAAAATGAAATGTAAATAAAGTAATAAACAAATCAAACTCTATTTATCCATTAGTGGATAATATTGAGGTGGAACACTAGGGTTATCTGTATTCTTTGATAGATTTTTTTGTCAAAATATTATTTCTAATTTTCCAATTTTCAAGAAAAATTCTCTCTTTGTAATTGGAAGGATACTTAAAAACAATGGTATGATTCCAGTCAATCTAAAGATTATATGTAATTGCATGTGTAGCAACTGCATGTAAATTAGGATTAAGATGCAAAGCACTAGGATGCTCAGTAATTTTATACCTAAATTTCTATTAGTCTGTCCAATATGCTCAAGTAATTAATTTAAACATTTAAATTCATAAACAAAGTTGTCGATAGTATCTAAGTAATCTTTTCTAAAATAACTACTAAGTTTTTTGCCAGACTTGTCATACTCTAAAGTTTTTATCTTGTAAATTGTTAGCAATTTTTTCGGAAGTATATATGTTCGTTAGTACTGTTTTCGACTAATTAAAATTAATTTTCAAATAGGTTTTATATATAGTAGAATTAATTATATTTAAAAGATGACAGTTTTTATCAAGCAACTTCTAATGAAATGGCATACAAGTTAATATTGAATAAAGGAATAAAGAATATTGCACAGAATAGTGTGATGATCGGTCTCCTGAAAGAGATATTGAGTATACAGAAATGTTGATTTATTATCACAATCCTTATTGCGAATCTAACGAACCCATCATTAATAATTCCACTGTTTAAAAGTACAAAACACAGTAATCAAACTATATTCAAACAATATTTTGTTTCTTCGTTTTATTTAATTATATAATCAGGGTATACTAGAGTGTGACGGTTCTGGGGGGAGATTATTTTCCGACTTCAAACTTTAAGAGAAGGGGTTGAAACTACGCGGATTTAAGCGACAATTTTTGCTAAACCACCTCCTACTCATCTGGAACACCCTGCATATAAATAAAATTATTTATATTTTTTTATTTCGAAAATAATTTAAAATAATTTCATAAATAAAAAAATTTAAAGCAAGCGATTATAATTTATAAGAAATATTATTAGTTTTACATTCAATACTTCAGTACTATTTGAGTTATAATACAGCATAATGTTAATATTCTCGATTCTATGTTTACTATTTTAGATAACAAAATAAGTAATTAACTTTTAACGTCTATCTTAAAGATTCTAGTATAACTAATATAAACATTCATATTAGTTTTAAAAGACTATTTATTCGTCTCATTACTTATTACATAAAAAGAATAAAAAACAATAAATATTATACATTAATTTACTATAAAAAGTTAGAAACAGCAATTTTCCATAAAATAAAAGTTTATAATTTATATTTAAATGATTTATTGGATTATCTGGTGTTTAGCCGACAAGAGGTTTTTACAGATTTCTATAAGTAAATTATTTTAACTTTAAATATTTTTCAAAATTATTTTA
>JAQIXJ010004641.1:0-10507 GCA_034700185.1 Phthiracarus laevigatus | reverse complement strand
TTATTTTTTGTAATGGTTTGGATTGGTCTGGTTTGAGAACGTAAATTTATGGTTGGTATTGGTTTGAGAAAAGTCAATCCATTAGCACCTTTAAAAATAACATTGCATTATAATTTCATTTTTATATATGAATCCGATTTTTCAGTTTAGAAAATTTTAAGCATAGTTTTTGCAGAATTTTAAAATACTGTATTTTATGTTTACATTTTATACATAAGGGACACATCTCTGTACCCCCAATAGGGCCAATTCTCACTCATTACTGGTTATTTCTTGTTAGCTGATAAAATTACTGCTATTTCCATCGTTTTATAATAAAAATATTCCAAAGGTAAAATTAAAATGTAATTATATAATCCTCGCACGCAAAACTTTTGCAAATTTGTTTCAATTTTGGATTGCAAAATCTTTAATGTTTGAATACTTGCACAGTAATAAATTTATTCAATTGTAATTTAATACAAGTTTCATTAAGATTATGAAATTATGGCATTAAAATTAAAATTTAATGACTTCTTAAGTTCGATATTTGCCTATTAATTACAGAATGGCAACAGAAAATGCAATTAAAATATTAAATCGATTACAATTCAGTTAATATTTATTAATGGCCTGATTCTGGTTAATATCATTTAAATTGGAATTGTTATAGTTGTCATTACAAGAAAAATGTCATAAACGCGAATATGCAAACTACACTATTGCATGCGTTTTTTTCGTATTAGATATACTGTTACAGTACGTTAACAAAAACAAATTTAATTCATAAAATAAGGTCAAACAAAAAAGAAAATGGAATAAAATGCATTAAAGTAGAAGTGAAAATGAAGCAAACAGCGGTACTCAACATTACAATAACAAGATATATCACTTTTTGCCGTTTTCCCAATAATATAAACTGGATGAGCAAATATATTGAGATTAAGCCGTTTTTCTGTCAATTTGATGTGGTAATCAAATAAAAAAATTTCTACTATTGAATGGTCCACATTTAAAATTTTAATTTAAATAAGTTACACAAATGTAAACTCAATGTTTTTCGGAGTTTTATTTCTTAGTATATAATATTCTATAGCAATAAATTACTTGTATTTAATTGATGAGATTAGCGCGAAATTATGTCGATGCTAAGTGATCGATCAAAAATTATTTGTACGATCGATAAGAAGCGATTTTTTCGGATCAATTAGAATACAGTGAAAAATGACTAACATATTGGGAAATAACTGAAAATCTTGTTAACTTACGTGTTAACACAAGCAACAGAAATTCGAATGGTTTTATTTTTTAAACCGTTCTATTTATCCATATAGGTATAGCATAGATACTAATATTAACAAAATCAACTGATAATAATGATAAATATTTCGCGCAGTGGTGAATAAAATACGAAGGCGTTCCACGACAGCTCTGATAAAAACGCTTTTCTAAAGAATATTTATAATTATTGTATATGACCGCTAAGCCATAAGCACTGTTTCAATAGACCCAGAAGTCATTTAAAAGTTACACCCATATTCTAAGTTATTACAAATCTGCTTTTTTGATAATATTGTTCTATAACTGTTTGATAATACATATATTTAAAGTTGTGTTCTAAAAAATTGAAGTTTACAAAACTAAAGTTTTGTAAAAATATTTTTTAAAATTTTCTTTCAAACAATTGTATTTTATTAAAATATCTAAAGTTATTGCATAAATTAATAAAATAATCATTATTAAGTGATCAATTTTTTTTATCTTTAAAAATTGATTAATATTTTCGAATCAATGGTCGAATTAATCGAAATTCGTTGAAATGGGCTTTTTAATTATTTTATTTTTGCAGCAAACAAATCTATGAAAATAAACTTACGCATTTGACACATCTTTGAATGCTTATCTGATTAAAAAATGGACAAAAAACTAAAAGTTAATTACCAGAGTTTCGATATTTTTTCGAAACTAAAACATCAAAATTTCTGTTGGAAATTAGGACAAAAAATCTCATTATTAGCTCACTTTGCAAATGAAGCTATTGGATACTTTGACATATTCTTCCCTTTAACTGTATTCACATGTTTGCGCGTTTGTTTGTGAACACGTTTATAAAGGGAACTTTTAGCTTCAAAAACGTGTCAGAAATGACTAAAATTGAGTCAAAAATGGCCAAATATGAGTGAAAGTAGAGTCATAAATGGCCAAAATTGAGACACAATCGGGTCAAAAATGGTCAAAAGTGGCAAAAAATAGGGCCAAGAAACGGCTAAAATTAGTTGAAATATGATATGAAATGGCTAAAATCGGGTCTAAATAGAGCGAAATAGGATAAAAAAACAAAAATTGGGTTATTTTTGGTGCACGCATTTTTATAAATAAATTCATATAGATTAAAACACTCGCTTATACGGTAGTGTTTGTGAGTGCACACCAACATCAGATTAGATGTTCATTCGTCGAGAGCTGAACAAGGACTAAATAAAAATTTCCAAAACACTCACTGAAGTGATATTTATAACAATCTTTTTAAAATTAAATTTACATAAAAATTTTCGCGAAACAATATTATTTAAAAGTTTTGTTTTTTAGAAATAAAATACAAAAATGTTAGGCAATCAGAATCAAACAATAGAATCAAACTCAAACTGAGGGTATTAACAATGTTCCTTCTAATTTTATGACTAATTTTCGGAAGTTTTTGGACATTTCTAGAAAGTTTTTAATTAATAACATCATTATAAAACGGTTACCAAAACTTTAGTGGTCTTATTTACTTTACGATTTTTGTGACAATTTTTTAGTCTTTTGACAAAAATTTATCCAAAAAATGCCTATAAACGTCCCATATTAAACTCATTAAATTTCAACAACAATTTTCACATAATTGTATATTTCGTGAAAAATTAGGCAAATTTGGACATATATTATATTTTGGACATTTAAATTAGTTTATTATGGCATATTGAAAATTTGACATTCTGTTATCGGTTTGTATGTGCGTATACCCAATCCCCCAAACATGAGACTTTTCCAAACGTTTCCCTATCCCATACGAATCCCTTTCCTAAGCTGTTCCTAGATCTCACTTCAATATGCCATTTTTTGTGTGTTCCACTCTTGTTTTTTATTTGTTATAAGTTATTTAACTCACTCACACACACACATTTAACTTATAATAAAAAAGTCTGATTTCCGCAATAAAAGTCGATACTTAGGTTATTACACCGAAAAGAACCGTTCAATTTATAGTTTTAAAATTGCAAACTGCTTTTATTTTCGGTGAAATAACTTTTAATTTCTGCACACTTTTATAATTACCCAAACGGGCAGACATTGTTAATGCGTACTTTTATTTCCGGAAGTTGTATGACGCAAAATATTCTTAGTCTACAAGTAAAAGCTAAATATTAAATGGTAATTTAAAATTCAAACTAACGTTTATCAATTAAAGTTTTAGTTAGATAAATTGTAAAATTAATTGATGCAAATGTAAAAGCGATTACCCGTTCAATAAAAGTCTATAAATTAGTCTAAACCAATTAAAAATATCAAATAAAATAAAGAAAAACGTATACCATATTTTCTATTTGTAACAAAAATTAACAAGAATTTATGACTAAAACAAAATAAAACTAAAAGTAATTGAGTTTTATTTAAATAAGTTAATAAATTGCTTTTGGAAAAAGTGTATTCTATTTTTTATTTAAAAAATGCTTTTTTTATGTTGAAATATCAATCTGATATCAGAACATTTCGAAGAACAAACGAATGCACCAACACGTAAATTATACGGTAGTGCATGCATAATGGTACTTATAATAGATATTCAAATGTTTCTGTTAGGCATAAAAACGTCATTTCACTACAATTTTAGAATAGCTGAAAACCTAAGTGGAAAAATTAGTTATTTAGTTTCTAGAAATTTATAATCTAACAGTTTATTAATATTACAAAATTTATCATGTTTTGATATTAATGCCATTTAAACAGTTTTTAAAGTACAGTAATAATGTCGCAGTGTGTTTAATCTTTAATTCAATGTAATTTAGTGTAATTCAATCTTTAATGTGTAAAATTTTTTTGGAATCACTTACAAAAATAGATAATATTTAGATTTTCAGTGTTTTTTCCTATTAGTATAGTCTAATTAATAATCATATTAACAAGTATGTAATATTTAAATTCAAGTTATAGTGAACATATAAGTCCTTCTCTTCATAACAAATAATTTTATATATTGAAATCTGCAAACTTTTATGTTTACATATCAGTCAAATGAAAGGTCAGTCAAATATCAAAATTTAACATTTTTTATTAATGATATTTATGAATCAATAACTCGATATAAGTCTATATTAGTTTCACAAAATTAAAATTGATATCTGTCTCACTTTACTGAATAATTCTCTTATAAGAATAAACAAATAATGAGTTCTGAAATTGAAAAACATTTATAATTAAATATTTAGACGTTAACCGTTAAATTACAATGTTATTGTATTCAAATAAACATTTTAAAATATTTTAGGTTTAATATTTAGTCATTAAAGTTTAATGATTAAACTTTAATTAAAAATGTTAAACTTGAAACTTGTAAACCAAACATTCATTCTATTAAGTTGAATTGAACATATCCATTATAACTTAATAGTATTATTTAGCAAAACTTTCTAAGAAAATTTATATTGTCTTCAGAAGTTTTACTAAATAAAATTTATAATTAATTCCATTTTGGAAATTATTGCGTGAATAAATAGGTTTTCAATTTGAATTAAATTGGAATTAAATGATTCATAAATTATTAATGTTTATAGAAATCCGATTTCTCTAATATTCAATATTAACGTTTAATGAGATTGATAATGGCTACTGTTTAGAAATCGAAACAACGTATTCTAATAAAATAATGCACTAAAAATGTGGACCAAAATTAATTAGTATTAATAGTTTTAAAAATTTAATAAAAAAATACACGATACCAAAAAAAGGTTTGCAGTTAAGTCACTATTTTAATCTTTTCATTGAATGTTGAACAGATTTAATCAGAAAGCGTTTAGAAAACTGCCGATTCCTAAAACTTTTATCATTAAAAAAATACAATGCAATTAATTTAAACAATTTTAAAATGGAAGTTCCAGTTCTTTGAAACTAATTATTTGATGATAAAACTATTTAGTAAAAGTTTAAATAGTTAATTGAAATCACATCAGGAGTCACTATTGTTTGCAACATATTTTTTTTACCAAAAGTTTTCCTAAACGTTTAAAGATGGCATTAAAAAAATAATATGATAAGTTTTATCGCACAATAGAAAAACTTAAAACAAAACAGAGTTGTGCGCTGATATTTAACTTATAAGCATAAAGTTTTCGCTATATAGCGATTATGTTCAAACTCTAATTTAATAAACACTTTTTACTGCTCTTATTACGAAGTTTGGCGTAAAGTGCAACACATTATTATGCAACACAATGAGAAAATATGCGGTTTGATCGTGCAGTAGGCATGGGTAACCATTAAACTGCTCGCAAAGCATAATGCATAGTCACGTGATTTTTTAAAAACTTAACTCAAACTTCGTATCACTAAATTTATACTGAATATATTAGTTTATTTAATCGTTAAAAAGTAGCGCTCAATTTACTATCGTTACCTAATCGTTATAAGCAACACATATTTCTAAGTATTAGTCAGTTTGATGAGAAACTATTGTTTTTTTGAATAAGGTATTTGATTTATGTGGCAGAACACTATTTTCTAAATACTTAACATAGATATTATAAGTGCAATTTTTTAACCTAACATGTAATTGACAAAACATTTGGTTTAAATTCCATTAAAGTTTAGCATTTGTTAGTAAAGTGTGTTCAGATAACTATTGGTTATAATTCTGATAAGCGAATATTTTTACTCCAATATACTGGTTTTGCGAAAAAATTAGATTTATGTATGGCTAATATTTTGTTCAAAAGTTTTTTAAATACTAATATGTAAAGCGCTTTTACTTTTTAATTTAGTGTTTGATAATAATTAAACGACTGGTTTTTCTTGTTTACATTCGGAACTCAACTCAATGGTAAGTTACTATAAGTTGTTAATTTTTTTAAAAATCAATAAAAATACAATCAGGTTATAATGGGAAACATACAATCAGTAAAAAAGGTGATTTACTTAACACTGATATTAGCGATCGCATCACTAACATCACTGCCATATTGCGATTGCATCGATAATAAGGAAGATTATATGTCTAGTCATGTGTATACATTTGCACAGTTTAATTCGTTTATTAGATTACCGGTCGATCATGTATGGAATATTCAATCGCGTAGAGAACTCAGTTTTCAATTTAGGTATTATTTTCGTTTGTATAAATATTAATTAAAGTAAATCAATGGTATTGTTACGCACTTTTAGAACGGATCGACCGCACGGTTTACTCATGTATCACACAGTTGTCAATTTGACGCTTAATTATCCTATTTATGAATTTTACGTTTTACTTGAAAACGCCAGACTAAAAATCATTCACGAATCTAATTCGGAATATAAACAGATTTATGTTGGAAAAGGATTAAATAGGGATCGATATCATTTTATTAAACTAAATATCGATCCGATTAATGGTTTAGTTGTGGTTAATTTAGATAATGATAATAAAAAATCGATGAATGTGTCACAAACTGCGCTCACATTTTTGCATCCAACAAATCAATCTTATATCGAATCGTTGTTATACTTCGGCGGAACGGATCCAAACAAAGCCACATTAAATAAACAATATAACACTAAACGTTTTGTCGGCTGTTTAGGAAAGATTAAATTTCGTATTTATCAAACTTTCAACGAATTAGACAAACAGATTAAAGTTGTTGCGATTGAAGAATACGCGGGTATCAAAAAGAATTGCATTAATCTGTGCAAACAGTTAGATTTATGCGCTCATAATTCGTTATGCGTCAATCATTACACGTATAAAAGTTGTGACTGTTTCGGAACAAAATTCGAAGACTGGCTTTGCAGAAGTAATAATATAACCACTGTTACGCTTCGCGGACATTCATTTATCTCGTTTAAAATCTATAGCTATAAAAACAAGGTTCATTCGAACGCAAATCGCATAAGTTTGCATTTTAAGACTAATATGAAAGATGGTATATTGCTTTACGCAAGAGGAGAAGAAACAATCCACAGTCACATAGCAGTTAATTTGCGTGATAGCATCTTATACTTTGAAATGAATGCCGGAGACGGACCCATCACTACTTCGTTTCCCGACATTATACTCAATGATAACATGTGGCATAACTTAACAATAATCCATTACCTGACAGTTGTTAGCGTAATAATTGACCGAAATATAAATAATCTAGAATTGCCAGGTCCTAATTATCACCTCCATATTGATCCAGGTATGTTTTTTTGTTTGTTTTAAATATAAATGTTGTAATTTGCAATTTTTCAAAATCATTTAGACATATATATCGGAGGATTGCCTATGACTAGATTTAAATCGAATCTGGAAAAGCTTAATATTTCGTTTAACATAAATCAAAAATTTGTTGGTTGCCTTAAATCTATTTATTTCAATCAAATCAATATACTTTATGAATTACACGGAAATAACAAAGCATCCACTTATCACAGTGTTTTCCCTCCAGAATACGGATGCACTATAAAAGATGCGATACCGGTAACAATGCCCACTAAAACTTCTCGATTCATCGTTAATATCACTTCATCTCCTATTTTAAAATTGTCGTTAGAATTTAAAAGTGTGGAAAGTAGTGCAATGATTGCTTCTGGATATTTATACAATCAATATAACCAAACATTTAATTGGTTTTTGTACATAAATAATAGTTTAGCCAAATTTTCAGTTAATTATTACAACAATACACTCAATTATTTATTAAAAATATCAAACAATCTTAAATATTTAGTCAATACGTGGCAACACATTGCCATTGAATTCGATAATGAGGCTAAAGTTACTATTGTTTCGAATTATAAATTCGTAAAGACGTATTCATTAAATGAGTTTGCCTTTGGTTTAATGTTTTATGGCAATGTGTCGATTGGATCGTCTTCTGTAGCGAATTCTATTGAAGGATTACGTGGATGTTTGCGTGATATCAGTTTATATAACGTTCAAATCGACCCAAGAATTATTTTTAGTGAACATTTAGTGATCGGAAAAATTACTTTAGATGATTGTCAACTCGTTGATCCGTGCAATAGTCCTAAAGCTTGTGAACACAATGGTAGATGTTTTGCTTCATTGGATTCGGGAAATATTGAGTGTGATTGCAATAATACCGGTTATTCGGGCAAAACGTGTCATTTTTGTGAGCATTTTTATTATAGATGATTTAATTGTTTAATTTAATTATTATAACACAATTTACAGCTAAATATAAGCGAACGTGTGAAGAACTATATTTGGCTGGACATCGACGAGAAGGGGTTTATAGGATCGATATCGATCGAAACGGACCATTTCCCCCGTCTGTATGTAAATCTTAGACATTATCTATTTATTACAGATGTTTCAGAATGTTTCAAACTGATTCTGAAACTATTCAAACAAAAGTTTGAAAACCGCTAGTCTTTCAGTAACTACTCAAACTTCCAGTAACTATACGTCCTGTACGTACAATCATATTCCACGCAATCCCTTCACTTATGTTCCTAACATTTTTATTATTAGCCCACGCATTGGTCAACTCGTTTGTTCTTATAGTTATTGAAAGCGTTTGTATAGTTACTGGACGAGTTTAAATAGTTACTGAAAAACTACTGGTTTTCAAACTTTTGTTTGAATAGTTTCAGAATCAGTTTGAAACATTCCGAATTTGTTTGAATACATTCTGTAACCGCTGTAGTATGAAAATCGACAGACCTTCAAGTATTACATGTTTGATTGACCGTTATAGTTTGAAATGAGTTTTATTTCATAGTTGTAATTTTTGACCAAAAGTGAATTAATGGTAAGCACCTATTTATTTGTAAAAAGGTCAACAAATAGTTGACCAAAAATCCATAAATTTAGATTAGTTTGATGCCGCTGTAAATGTAACCTATGCATACCAATGAACTCTGAGATAATGTGCCTTAAATTGAATATAACTTTAGATATGACTAATCCATAGAGAACTTACTTTTTGTATGTTAATGCATACCACAGTAATGTGACAATATATTAGTTTTAAACCCATGATCGCAACCGGTAAAAAATGCTATATTAATAAAGCTTATATAATAGTAAGCTAAAAAATTTTGGTTACTAGTTTTTGTAACTCGTGGTATACCCACATTTAAATTGACAAATTTCTATAGATTGACTTATAAATAGAATCTAATATTATATAGTTTAAATGATTTAAGTTTCTTTCTCACCTTACCCCCCCCCTCTCTCTCTACCAAACAATAAACAATAACTTAAAATGTTTTAAATTTATAACTAGTATTGTTGTTTCGAGCAAGAAATACGTGTTCGATGCAACAATATATATAGTGTAAGACAGAGGTTCCCAAACTATGGGTCACGAGCCTAAACAGGGCCGTAGAATTAAAAATTTGGGTCGCAGCCTTTTTTGAAATTAGCATTAGATATGGGTCGCAGCATAAAGTTTACAATTGAAAAACAAATCTTTTATGATATCTAGCATACTTGTACTAATTCATAATCGAAATATATTGTAGACCAAAATTAAATGTTGAAAATGATTTGCGATTAGCGCAGTCACATATTGATTACAATATTGATAAATTATGTGCTAAAATGCAAGCATATAATTCTCATAAATTTTTAAAAATAAAGAAATGAAATTATGGGTCACAAAAGAATTTTTAAGAAGTTTTGGGTCGCGTAGAGAAAAAGTTTGAAAACCGCTGGTGTAAGAGAAACAATATGAAACGATATAACGGGTACATTTATATAACGAAAAATGAATGTGGTGAACGCGCTTCTCAAGTGGGTATTTTATAATTACTATCAGTGTGTTCCAAAGTGTGTCGGGCTTAGGTTACTTTTGGAATTTTTAAAATTTTAAGGTAGGAAGGGTCAATATTTCTGCCATCGGACAAAAAAACATTAAAAATACATTGATTTGTTCATTTTTATTTTTTAGGTAGAGGGTCGACTTTTTGAGCATTCTTTCGGAGGTAACCCACCCCAGCCCCCTCTGGGACATCCTGATTACTATTAAATATGTAAAAATGAATTTAAAAAATCAACAATAATATTTTGGGCCAAAATTTTGATACGAACTCCATTAGCCTTACTTTTTGGGTTCCACTATTATAATTATTTTAAAATAATTTTACATAAATAATGATTTTAAAACCATTAAAGCATACCGTGCGGTACAAATAAAATTTTGTGTTGCAGATAAATTTACAGCTTTTTGTTGTATTATTCACGTAAATCTATTTGCTTCAAATTAAAATTAATATGCACATTATTCATAAAAAATACTGAGAATTTATTATTCATAAAAAGTAATTTTTAATTTATTAATGAACA
>JAQIXJ010004640.1:0-10508 GCA_034700185.1 Phthiracarus laevigatus | reverse complement strand
TTAGTGTTGGTCTATCATAATGGACTAAACAAGTTTTGTGTTACACATGAGAATGAATTAAGTGAAATGGTATTGTTTTTGAATTAATTATTTTATTAAAGTTTAGATAATGTTATTTCTAATTTAGTGCAGTAAAATTGAAAATATGATAACTTTTTTAAATTGTGATCATTTCACTCAATCTACGGTAAAAGTAATATCACAAACAAAGCAGAATATGACCGTTTCAACAGAGGATAGATTTAAATGTCAACTGGTTAACTGTCAGCATTTTTAATGCTATTTAGGATGAGATTTATACGTTTTGTCTTAAGCCTTAAAATGATGCATAGTATAAATGCACACTTTTGTTGAGGGAAATACATATTGCATTGGTAATAAATAAATTAAAAGTAAAGTAACGGATTTTTCCATGAAATATTTCTAATACGATTATGAGTAATTTCGTATACGAATCGCCTGTTTCTGTAAATCTTAATGTACACTAATTGAACGAGAAATATACTTTTTCGCCAAACTTGAAACACATTTTGTTGTCCAATGGTTAGTTGTGCTCACCTGACTTCATGTTTGCATCGATTCTTTTGACGTTCTATTAATCTCAAATTGTTTGGATAAAATTTTAAAGCTTTTTTCATTCAAAAAAAACTACTAAAAATTGTTAAATCTAGAATAAAAGAATCGTAAGTTAAAACACAATCGAAAAACATTAAACATGCTTGTGTTGACATCTATTAACTATATTATGTAACAAACTTCACTTGAATTACAATTTAAACACAGTATTGCTTTTGAAATTGATCCTGTTATTAGACTACCGGTATAGTAATACTCTTATTATGGTTCCGAAAAGATTAGATTTAATAAAAAGCAATAAATTTAGATTTACTCATAAAAGTATTTCTCGTTCTATTATAATCTTTTATATTTCTTTTATATGTATACATACAGTTGTAAAAATAATGAATACTTCTATCGTTTTACACAACACATTTTATTCTTTCATAAAATCTTAGTTCTGATAAGAAATCTTGAGAAATGAAACATATTTATATGTTTTGAATTCACTTTTTTGGGTAATTGCCAATAGATTAAAAAATTAAGATTAAATAAAACTCAACAATGCTATATTTTTTTCATACCATTTTTCATGAATTTTATATTATTATATTAAAGTTATATTCAAAAATTATTTTTATTTTTAAATTAATATTTAATCAAAAATAATTATTTATTCATAATTATTTTCTAATATATAAATTTTAATAGCATTAAATTTTTAAATAGATGTTGTTTAATACTTATTTGAGAATTATTTTACTATCAATCAATATATATAAATAACAAAATTTGTCTGTTTGTTTGTATGTCTGTGAAAGATTCATAGGCTCCCTTATATATCGATTAAGAATGGAGATCAAATAGGAGGGTTTCGAGGTGGTGGGGTCTTAAAAATGGGGTGGAAAATATAATTCGATAGCATTACAAGCGACCCTCTGAAAGTCCACCCACTCGACACCTACATCAATCGACTCAGCTCAAAAAGAGGCGTTAAATGAGGGGTCACTCGAGGTGATGAGCAACCCCTTATGGGAATTCTATTCATTCAAAATTTATATAAATAATAACCCGTGCGAAGCGCGGGCTAAACGAGTCACTTAATAAAAAGACATTTAGTTTGTGTGTTTTTCTATAAAGACCTTTATAGGCGCCTCCCATGTGGTTCAACGCCCTCGACACTTATATCATTGAATTCAGCTCTAAAAGGAGAGGCAAAGTAGGGGGAATTAAGGTGTTGTGACCCCTCCTGTAAAAATGGGTGTAGAAAAACAGTTTCAATAGCAATATAAACGCCCCTTCTCAATCTCCACCTTCTCTACACCTACATCAATGGATTCAGCTTTAAGATTAAAGTGTAAGTAAGAGAGTTTCGAAGTGGTAGGCACCTTTTCAATCAGGAGGGTTCAAAAAATATTTTTTAATGTATATCATTCAACTCAACCCAAAAAACGGAGTTAAATAAAGGATCAATCGATGAGGGCACCCTCCTGAAAATGGTTGAGTTCATAAAGGGCGGGTACGGAGGGGACAGAGCGGATATGGAACTTAATCAGTGGGTGAGGTTCGGAATAATCGGTTGGAGTCCGGGATGAAAGGGTAGAATCCGTAATGGGAGGAGTCATGGTTGAACGGGTGAGATCAGATATGCACGGAATTAGTTTTCGTACCCTTGAATAGCCTTTGAGTGATTAAAGAAAAAAACGATAAAAAAGGCTTTATGCATCAGCGTTGCCAATTCGTAGTGTATTTCAATATCAAAGTAAATGTACATATTGTGCACTCAGTAGCGTTAAAATTCATTCCCTGTATATCAGGGTGGGATACGGCATAGGCGAGTGGAGTTCGGCTGGAACGGGTAAAGTTTGGCTTAGGTGGATGGAGTCTGGCTTGAGCGGGTGGAATCCTGACTAAGTGGATGGGGTCAGGTTAAGAAATACTCTTTGACACATCATTCAACTAAGATAAATGAGGGGTCACTCGATGGGGTGGGCAACTAGATTCAAGCACTGGCTGCATCAATAATCTGGGAAACAGTACTTTCAATTATTTGCAGATAAAAATCTTTTGAGTTGGGTAGACTCCTAATAAATTTCATCAAAGTTAAGCCATATACACCCACCGAAGATGGGCTTAATTTCTAGTGTTCGTAAATAAAATTAAATCAATCGCATCTTTCATAATACTTTATTTTATACAAAAAAACACGATTAAATACAAATCTAAAACAATAATCTTAATAAAATCTGTTACTTATATATACAAACTCCGTGACCAGATATCAATTTATATAAAAAGTACTTAACAAATGAATAAACATACGATATCGACAGTGACCAACAAGAAGCACCAGGTTTAGCGTTTTTGATTTGGCTGTAAGCGTACGGAATTGTGGAACTATTAAGTCCCTGCCAGAAGATTGAGTACGAACTAAACCAACAATAGTCTAGTTTCGGTACATCGCATTCGTACATATAGAGGATTTGTGCCAACAACTGTTTCCGTTGTATGCCAAGCTTGTGCGCTACGATACCGGTAATGTATGCGTCTTCGTATGGCACTGCTGGCAGTGATTGCGTAATCGCTGTCTGGTATAATGCCATCGCAGCCCAACCAGGTATTAGCCAAACCCCGCCGACGTAATTCGGATAATAATCAGAGGGATAATCCTGTCAGAAAATTTGGTATTGATTTACGATAAATAGAAATTATAGCAAAAATAAACATCAAATCTTAATTTTTTAAATACTTGAAAGCATTAATTATGAAAGTATATTATGAACTGAAATTTGGGTTAACTGACACTTACTTCTGTGGTTAAAGAAAACTTGGATGAAATGTCACGAATTACGCATGGATTGCGCCACAAATGGCCATATATTACATCAGGCGAAGTATTATTGCAGAACTTCAATATATTATCACTGATCACAATCGTGTCGTCGTCCGTTTTTAGCAAAAACTTCACGTGCGGACAGTTAACCGCAGTCCACCGCAGAATACCCAACGACTTAATGGTCAGATTATAGTAACTGTCACGAAACCCCCACTGAATGATATCACCATTCAGTTTGTCCTCGTCTACGATACTGTTTTGCACACTTTGGTTGCAACCAAACCCCAAAGCGAAGTACAGTCTGGCGCTGTCGTGCGCTTTAATATCTTTGGCCCAAGTATTTCGTATTGTATTTTTTTTATTTAAATTATTAGTTTCTAATAAGTTTAAAATATTAAATTTAGTTTTACAATTTTAACGCGTAAATCTTTTGTCGAAACTATAATAAATTTACACCTAATTGTTTAAAGTAATTAAATTTGTTTAAATATTCAAGCCCTTAAAGGATCTTAACCTTTATTATTAACAGATTAGTGTTCATCCTATTAGATGTATTGCACCAACAAAATCAACCAAACATATTAATTAACTTTAAGATAATAAGATATATACAATTAAAACTACAAATTTAATAATTTCTTAATTGTTCGATTCGATAAATACAATAATCATCCGCTTATGTAGTTATAAAGAAAAACTCTGATTTTTCACAAATAATTCCTTAAACGATAGATTATCACTTTGAAAACTATTCATCAAAATCTGAGCCAAACTATAATTAATGCTCGGAAGTATCGTCAGAAAAATGATAAATTTCTGTTAGAATTTAGGTCGACTCAAATATACTACAATATACTGGAGGTCATGTGAATATTTTAGATAAATAATAGATAAAATTATTTAGATATTTGTTAAGTTAGTAAGTTATAGTAATTAATTTGAAAACAACTATAATTTTTTATTTGTTTTGCATGTGAATCGATGTTTTCAAAACTAAATATAATAGATGCATGTATTGAATAGACGTATATTGTTGTTAATCACGTGTTATGTTTAATATATTTAACAGTTTATTACATTATTTCAAAATTCAAGTAATATCATTGAACTGCCATAACTTAATTTGTATGAATTATTTTCAAAATGAAGTCAACTATAGTTTTACTTTTATGTAAGTTTAATTTAGTTATTTGTACTGATCCATCAATTATATTATTTTAATTAGTTAAATATATAATATTATAGCAGTTTTTGCATTAATTGATTTAATTGATGCCACGGATATTTGTTATCAAATGAAAATATCGAATAAAACCAAAATAGATTTCGCATATATACACAGAGTAAATGGAAGTTTTAATTCAAAATATTATATTGTAGTGAATCAATATGAATATAGTATATCATACAATATTAACTGGAAAACTCAGCAAAAGAATTTAGTAGTCGAATATAATAATGGAAATATAAATGAAATGTTTAAGAATGGCACCAAATTCGCATTTTCCTATCTTAGTTATATTAATTATGGTAATTATAACATAGATAAGCTAATCAAACCCCCATTCAGTTATGTTTGTTTCTTTATAGTAAGATAAATGATTTAAAATCTTTAAATAACTTCCATTATAAAATGATGCTTTTTTAAAATAATAATCTTAAGGAAAATGAAATCACAATTCCGTGTCAAGTATATACAAACAATACGGATACAAACAAACGATTCTTAGTGGGACCAGATATTCTTCACCATATATGTTCATTAATGTTCAAACAAATGATCGCTTATTCAAAACTAGAATATAACAATTTAGATACTAGTAATAGACTAATAATTGTATTTATTGAAAAGAAATCAGAATCAACAAGATCTATAATTCGCTTTGATATGCCATTATACCAGTATACTGGTTTCTGTCGAAATGAAGAGTATAATACTGATACAAATATATTTGACTATATTCTCCGATTTTTAACACAAATCAATGCTTCTCTGGAGATCACAGGAGTATTTCCGATTGAAGACTATAGAGAGCCATCAGCTTTAGTGTTGGTCTATCATAATGGACTAAACAAGTATTGTATTACACCTGATCATGAATTAAGTGAAATGGTATTGTTATTGATTTAATTAGTTTATTAAAGTTTAGATAATCTTATTTCTATTTTAGTGCAGTACATTTGAAAATATGATAACGTTTTTGAATTGTGATCATTTCACTCAATCTACTGTAACAGTAATATCACGAACAAAGCAGAGTATTACCTTTTCAACAGAGGATAAATTTAATTCCTTTATAACATCAGTTAATGGTATGAATTATATTTAACGAAAAACCTTATTTATTTTTTCCAAATAACGAAATTTCCGTTAACAGTAATATCAAAAACATCGCAGAATATGACCTTTTCAACAGAGGATAAATTTAATTCCAATTTAACATCAGTTATTGGTATAAATTATAGAATAATAATTAAATATGGAGATTGAAAATTAAGTCTTTTAATATTTTGTTTTAATACAGAATCGTTTCTCACTACTGTTTTGAATACAAAACCTACTTTAGATAGAAATACCAGCCGAATAAAAATAACAATATTTATGATATTAAATGTAATGGCAATCATTATATTTGGCATTCTGTTGTCATTGTTATTTTATGTGATTTGTGTGGATAACAAAGAGGTAATAATTATTAAACATACTTAATAACCATTTTCTTTTATAAAAATATTATATATTTCTAGTCATTGACATTTATGAGCGAACCATTGACTCAAACATCGAATATAGTTTCAAATTACTAAAATTTATTTATTGTATCAGTTTATTTTTATATTTAAAATTAATTAATTCAAACTGTTATAATTTATAACCTAAATTTATTTTTAACCTCTATTAAATTAGCACTAAATTAAAACATTATAAAATTAATAAAAAAGAGCAAATAACTGAATCGCCTGGTTCTGTAAATCTTATTGCACACAATTGAAGGAGAAATATACTTTTTCGCCAAACATGAAACACATTTTGTCCATTGGTTAGCTGCGCTCGAATGACTTCAGGTTTGCATCGATTCTTTTGACGTTCTATTAAACTCAAATTTTATGGAACGCTTTTTTCATTCAAAAAAACTACTAAAAATTGTTAAATCTAGAATAAAACGATCGCAATTTAAAAACATTAAACATGCTTGTGTTGTTGACATCTATTAACTATATTATTTGACATTCTTCACTTGAATTACAAAAATTTAAACATAACTTAGTATTGCTTTTGAAATTGACACTGCTTTTAGACTACCGATATAGTAATACTGTTATTATGGTTCCAAGAAGATTAGATTTAATATAAAGCAATAAATATAGGTACACGCACGGTATTTCTAGTTCTATTAATATCATTTATATTTCTTTTATACGTATACATACAGTTGTAAAAATAATGAATACTTCTATCATTTTACGCAACACACTTCATTCTTTCATAAAATCTTAGTACTGATAAGAAATCCTGAGAAATGAAACATACTGATATGAAATGAATTCAATTTTTTGGTTAATTGCCAATAGATGAAAAAATTAAGATTAAATAAAACTCAACAATGCTATATTAAAACATGCGCCAACAATACGTTCGGTATATGTAGAGATGTTCATTACCAGTTATAAGACCGATGGTGACCGGTAATGACCGCCGTTTACAAATATATTTACCGGCCGAATCGCACTTAATACCTATAATTACCGGATAATTTAATTCAAACATAAAAATTGCTTATGAATACGTGATTTTTTATAAGCATCATTTTGCAATCACAATTAAATTATTTGGTTATGATAAAACTTTAAAAAATGTATCCAAAAGCTAACTAACTGAAGAATGTATCCAAAATTTCACGATAGTTTGATAACTTTAATTGGTTATTAAATACTATAAAATTGAAAAAGAAATAAAATAAATTATTTTTCTCTATAAAAATAGGTTAAAACTCAAATTTAATTAAATAAAACAAGAACGGCACATTCATAGAGAGCTTACTTCCTTATAGTTAAATTAAGTTAAAATTTAATTTAAAATCTCAAAATAAAATACGTGCAAATTTCAGTGCTCGAGCTAGTGCGGGCACACGGACGTACAGCGTCAAATGCATAAGCTCGCCTTTTTTCAAAAAGTGAGCTAAAAAAAGTTCAAAATAAAATTTGTTAACATATTTTTATAAAATTTTAAATAAAACCGGTTATGACAACCGATTTATATTTTTTATCGTGACCGGTAATGGATATCTCTAGGTAACGTTATATGCTATTTCACCCGAGGTGAGTTAAAGTTAAGAGTTTTTACCAGTTTAATGATGTTTACTAGTGAACCTCCTTTTAGCTTTCATACCATTTTTCATAAATTTTATATTATTATATTAAAGTTATATTGAAAAATTATTTTTATTTTTAAATTAAAATTTTATCAAATCCCTCGAGGGATAAGGCATATGCGAGTGGAGTTCGGCTGGAACGGGTAAAGTTTGGCTTAGGTGGATGGAGACTGGCTTGAGCGGGTGGAATCCTGACTAAATGGATGGGGTCAGGTTAAGAAATACTCTTTGACACATATCATTCAACTAAGATAAATGAGGGATCACTCGATGGGGTGGGCAATTAGATTAAAGCACTGGCTGCATCAATAATCTGGGAAACAGTACTTTCAATTCTTTGCAGATAAAAATCTTTTGAGTTGGGTAGACTCCTAATCAATTTTATCAAAGTTAAGCCATATACACCCACCGAAGATGGGCTTAATTTCTAGTGTTGGTAAATAAAATTAAATCAATCGCATCTTTCAAAATACTTTATTTTATACAAAAAAACACGATTAAATACAAATCTAAAACAATAATCTTAATAAAACCTGTTACTTATATATACAAACTCCGTGACCAGATATCAATTTATATAAAAAGTACTTAACAAATGAATAAACATACGATATCGACAGTGACCAACAAGAAGCACCAGGTTTAGCGTTTTTGATTTGGCTGTAAGCGTACGGAATTGTGGAACTATTAAGTCCCTGCCAGAAGATTGAGTACGAACTAAACCAACAATAGTCTAGTTTCGGTACATCGCATTCGTACATATAGAGGATTTGTGCCAACAACTGTTTCCGTTGTATGCCAAGCTTGTGCGCTACGATACCGGTAATGTATGCGTCTTCGTATGGCACTGCTGGCAGTGATTGCGTAATCGCTGTCTGGTATAATGCCATCGCAGCCCAACCAGGTATTAGCCAAACCCCGCCGACGTAATTCGGATAATAATCAGAGGGATAATCCTGTCAGAAAATTTGGTATTGATTTACGATAAATAGAAATTATAGCAAAAATAAACATCAAATCTTAATTTTTTAAATACTTGAAAGCATTAATTATGAAAGTATATTATGAACTGAAATTTGGGTTAACTGACACTTACTTCTGTGGTTAAAGAAAACTTGGATGAAATGTCACGAATTACGCATGGATTGCGCCACAAATGGCCATATATTACATCAGGCGAAGTATTATTGCAGAACTTCAATATATTATCACTGATCACAATCGTGTCGTCGTCCGTTTTTAGCAAAAACTTCACGTGCGGACAGTTAACCGCAGTCCACCGCAGAATACCCAACGACTTAATGGTCAGATTATAGTAACTGTCACGAAACCCCCACTGAATGATATCACCATTCAGTTTGTCCTCGTCTACGATACTGTTTTGCACACTTTGGTTGACACCAAACCCCAAAGCGAAGTACAGTCTGGCGCTGTCGTGCGCTTTAATATCTTTGGCCCAAGTATTTCGTATCGTTTGTCTGACAACAAAATCGTCGACACGACTATAGACCATAACAAGTAGTATTAAATCAGCGCCTAATCGTTGGGTGCACTGACTCTTATCGATAATCATTTTGGTCATGTCTAATATCTCGTTTGGAAATATTAGTCGCGATTTGTTCGAGTTTTTCGTGCCGTTAGACAAACTTAGATACGCGTCTAATTCGCGTATTTTTTCTATAGACTCGTTTGGAGATATTGGATGATATGGCGCACTGAACAGCGATATCCGGTATGTTACGTATTTGATGCTATTGACGATGGCGTACGATGCGATTAGCAAAATCGAGATTAAGTTGAGCGCTAGAAATGATTTTAGTAGCAGTCGTCGCAACTTTGTCGATGATATCCGAGGCGCGCATATATTTTTCGTTGTCATTATGAGCGCCGGAAAAAAATTTAAAAAAAATAAAGTTTATTGTTTCATAAACGTGTCATTTAGTGGATGATTTGCTAAATAGAAACACAGGTGTATCGTTAAGTAAACAAACAAAATAAAGAACTATAAAATTTATATTCAATATTCGTTGCCAAAACTCGTTTGAGAAAAATTCTTCGAAAATAATTTAAGCTCAAAGTCAAAACGGATAATTTAACGCTTTTTTCGCACATAATATTTGTTGCTACACGAGTAACATCGTTTTCAATGCTAAATCTTTTTGATTACCGCTTGTTGAACAAATTGTATTCCACCAGAGTTTTGATTATCACTGCACCATTGACCGCCGACTAAGCTTATACTGACTGGTCTATGCGCATCGTATTCTGTGTAAATGAATTTTAAAAAATGTTTAGACTTTGATACTTTTTTATTCATTTTAAGTAGAATACGCTTCACTAGAGATCGTCCAGTATAATCGAATGATGGAATTGTGGCAGTGAAATGCAGTCAAATGATAAGCAATATTCGGTATTTCGCTAATTGTTTTTGTTTGAACAGATAAAACATCAGTGAAGTATTTTGATTCTCGAAGTGCAGTGAAGTGAAGCTCTTAAATACAGGGCACGATAAAAAAATTTAATCGGTGGTCAAAATCAACACCGGTCTTATATCTGGTAACGAAGGGCTCTAA
The DNA here is from genome assembly GCA_034700185.1 of Phthiracarus laevigatus. NCBI lineage: Eukaryota > Metazoa > Arthropoda > Arachnida > Sarcoptiformes > Phthiracaridae > Phthiracarus > Phthiracarus laevigatus. The sequence goes on along the minus strand of JAQIXJ010004640.1, from coordinate 168 downwards.
TAATAATGTGGGTTATTGTCACTCAAGGAAAAATTTTCATTGCAAAGTAGATGTAATAAAAGTTGGAATTCAAAACACGCTAACACTAAATTTTTGTGTGAAATTTATTTTCTAACTTTGCCGCACACACACACAACACTAGACAAATATGATTCATTTTACGGGATT
>JAQIXJ010004639.1:0-10509 GCA_034700185.1 Phthiracarus laevigatus | reverse complement strand
ATTATGTTATCTGTTTTGATTGTTTTAATGATTTATATTTACATTATTGATATCTGTGTGTTTGTTGTGGTCGATTAGATCAGTTGTTGTTCACATTGCTTTACTATTCAGATTAACGATTTAGCTGTACTGTTCGGCTACGAAAAGTAATTTTTAGCTCATTTTTTCATAGAGCTTATGGCTTTGATCCAATCAGTCTGTCCGTGTGTCCGCACTAACTCGACCACTGAATTTAGTATATATTTTTGATCTGAGTTTGCAATAGCAGATGTATGGATTTGAGAATGTCCGGGTGTCCGTCTGTCTTACACTTTTAGCTGTTTTTTTCTGCAAACCATGTTTTTAATAAAATGATTTTAACCCATTTCTTATTTTAATAAAAAGATTTTCACAGTTAAAATGTTTAAAATCGTGTCAAAAAATGAGTAAAAATGGTCATCATTCTAAACGGGAGCTCCCGTTATATTAATATGGGATTTTTCTTTTTAAACTTGTTAAAAAAATCGGGTCAAAAATGACTAAAATTCTGGTCCTTGGCTTCCGTTTTTATAGTTATAATTAGGGTAATAATGGACAAAATCGTAACAAAATAGCAAAAATTCTGATCGGAATTATAAATTTCGAAATTAACATCAAAAAACTAAACTTAAACGAAAATAAAAATAATGGTAATCGAAGAAAGCAAACGAAGAAAGCGTGACCATAAACTAACTAAATTTACAGTACAAAATCAGATATTATAACCGTTTCGATATTGTTTTGGTTAATTTTGCTATGTTAAGTATTTTTTAAATAAACCTAATACCTTAGATTCTACTGTATAAGAAAGTGAGCTCTCTTTGAATGTGTTGTTCTTTAATCAAACATGGGTTCACGGGTGGATAACATTAGGCCGATCTTTCTGTGTTAAACAAAATATGCGTAATCGTTATGATTAGGGTTTTGAAAATCGTTAAATAAGGATTCACTTTTTCAAAAGAATTACTTAATTCGAACTACATGTAACTCAGTATTAATTACCGTAGATCTTAAATTGACTTTTAAATTTTTAACGAATCTAACGATTTTATAAATATCTAACGATTTCAATGAATTTAGCTTTAAATAATATAAGTCAATAATATGGTACAAAAATGTTTGCATTTAAAACTTACTAAACGTGTTCGATGAAGGTTCTGTACTTTATTTACTATAAGCGAATTTCTCTGAAAATATTACATTATTAATAACTATTACGATCATTAGTTTCTGTTTCTAATGAGTCCATTTTAAAATTATTTTTTTTCCTAACAGAAAGGTTTTCGATGAAAATATTTTATGGTCTAGATAACTATAAATCATTTTTAAATTAATTTAGAATCTAAAATTACTATCGATTTTTTCTAACGATTTATAAACGATTTGGCATTACAGTGGCTACAAAAAATTTATCGATCATTTTTGACGAAGTTTTTTAATACTAAATAAAAATAATTAGTTATAGAGCAGAGTTTTTCGGAACTAAAACATCAAAATTTCGGTCGGAAATTCGGACTAAAAAACTACCTTTTTCGGACACATTTTCGGAAATATTCGGAAAACATTTTAGTATTAAATTAATAGATATTCAAATATAATTGTTGTTTCGTTAACATAAGACAGTAAGAAAATTATCGAAACAACTTATATTTAAATATATTCTTACTTGAGACTTATATTTAACTGCACATTTGTTGGTTTTTGAATTATTTATCGTTAATCTGATAAATGTTTTACAAAAAACTCATATTACTTTTCTGGAGAAGCCTTGTAAAACGTTCTGTCTTAAAACTTTTCGAATTTATACAACAATTTTTCACTTTATTCTATTTTTCAGAATAAATTCGGCAAATTTCGGAAATTTTTAAATACACCATAATTTGGGAGTTTTCGGAAATTTAAATTAGTTTAAATATATTTGTAATAAGTTCTTTAATTCATATACTTGTAATTCCGAAACTTTTAGTTGATAATAAAAAAGTAGGATTTCCGAAAAAGTCTCGACACTGGTTATGAGATATATATTAAATGATAGCTTATATTCTATTAAGTTCTGTAGTTTTTATAACGATTTTCAAAGCCCTAGTTTTGATTGTTTAATATAAATACAGTATAACAAATTAAATATTACATGAAACAATTCCATAAAATTTTAAAAAACAGTTAAAAAATATTATTTGTTAAAAACATGAAATATTATTTCAATTGGTGATGATGAGGTTAGGGTTTCAAAGGCTCCGACTGGAACCTGAGTCTCATTTTATAACTTGAACCTTAATTAAAATTAGAGCCTAATTCTAACCTGAGCCTCTTACTTACATGGACTCTAAGCATCCATGCCTCTATATATATAGTAACATGTCATATTAGGTTACAGTCAAATTAGGTTACAATTAAAAAGTTCAAACTTTTCGGGTTATTATATTTAATTAAAAATAATTGAAAAAATGATTTAGATGACATTTTGATTAATATTAACAATTTGAACACAAGTAATTAGAAATTATTTCAAAATCACGTTAAGTATTGATTAGTTATAAATAAACATAAAACAAAGAAATTTTTAGCGCCGAAAACGCAGACACTTGTGCGCTACCTTCCACTTTGTTACGTAACTTAATTTGACTGTAACCTATTATGACAAATAACTATATATATGCCGTATACTTTATTTTCGACGCACACGTAGTGTGACCATCTGTTCTTAAGTTAAACCGGGAGAATTTTCAAATTTTAAATATTTTCGCCTGTAGTTAACCGGGAGATTATGTTTTCTAAACTTATGACCTGGAGTTATAATGATAAACTAACAATAATTTTTCAGAAAACCGGTATGTCCAAAGTGAAAAACCGGGAAAATCCCGGCAACCGGGAGCAATTGGTCACCCTACGCACACGCTTATAATATAACGCACACGGGTTAGGATTGTGAACTTAAACTAGTTCATGGGATTAAAAAGCTTTTCACCTGTTAATGAGTTAAGCTATATTTTCGGATAATTTTGAAACTCATTAATAAATACGAAAACGTCCTGAAACAAGTCCTGATTTCTTTCTTTGGGGTTACTTAAAATGAATTAAATTTATACTTATGTCACAACCTTAGTAACAATGTATAAGTGTATGCGTCGAAAATGAAGTATATGGCATATTGCACCACAAATGAGTGATAAACAAGAACGACACATTCATATAGGGCTTACTTTCTTAAACGGTTTGATCTTAGCTAACAATTATTTAAAAATTACTTTAATTAATATTTTTAGTCTACAGTTTACTAAAATGCCAAAATTAACTAATATAAAATACGTGCTAAATTAAGTTGTCGAGTTGGTGCGGACGCATAAACTGACGGATGGACTGACGGACAGTGTCAAAAGCATAAGCCTGTGAGTGAAAAGTGAGCTAAAAAAGTTTACCATTGTAAAGGATGACATATAACTTAATATTTTTTAGCTCACTTTTTATATAAAAGTAGAGGTACTGTTTTTAACCATGTCTCTATCTCTGCCCGTGTGTTAGCAAAATTACTTTTTCAAAAACCAAATTTAAGATTTACTTGACAAAGTTTATTATGGTAAATATAAAAATTAAATAAAATATAACAAAGTTAAATAAATGTTAGAAGTTAAAAAGTGAGCGCGCTATGAATGTGTCTTGTTTTTCGTTTAACCTGATATATTTGATTATTAATGTAAAATTTATTTCTCAAATGTTATAATGATTTTAAGTTTACCAAAATGAGTGATATTTAAATGTAAAATATTCGTTAAAATGATATAGACTCCCTACATAGACATCAGGCTATTGTAAGCAAACCCGAGCCTCAAACACCATGCTCAAGCTCCAAAAAGTAAGAATCTCGAACCTGAGCCTCTTCTAAAATTTAGAACTTGAACCTGACTCTGAGTCTGGGCTAATGCTTAGGTTGAGGTTCCAGAGGCTCTGAGACTTTTAACCCCTACCACTAATTTCAATTAAAACAAGAAAAATTAGTTTATCCTTTCTCTGCTGAAAAGGTGTGCGTTAGTGATTGAAAATTTTACTCCATTAACGTGGAACATTAGTGGAATTTGGAATTAGCACCGGTAATGGAACGTTAATGGGATATGTTTTAATTTTTTGCCGTTAATGGAACTTTAGTACTATTTTTGGGATCGGTAATGCTCCATTTGGAGCGTTAGTGGTTTCGAAAATTTAAAAATTTTCAAACACTAGTGTGCGTTTCGCGCTCCCGTCCTTTCGAGCCAAAGAAGCGATCCTATAAATATTAAAAAATTAAAATTTGTTCCTTTAAACCGTTATATATTATGTTCAGTATTGTTGTTACGCGAGATTAACTTATTTAAATATATAGACTACCGGTTTACTAAAATATATTTATTCTATAACTAATGTAATGCGCACGAAATCTTTAACAATTTGGAGCTAAAAGAAACATGTTCCTAACATAATCTATTATCTTCTTTTGCTATCAGTTTGCCATTGTTGTACTACGGTATCGATTAGCTTAAGACTTGTGTCAATTGATTCCCCTAGTCATGAGCTTTCCTACGATATATACAGTTTCGCACAATTCAGTTTGGATCAAAAACTTTTTACGTGTTAAGTTGTAGTTTGAAACCAAAAAAAATGCTGATTATTTATTGTTTTTAAACATTTACCGTTAGTATTAATAAACTGATATTGAAATACAAAAATGTTTGTTGTTTGATAAATACATATTTTAATTTTGTTTGAAGAATCATACCGAAAATCTTTTAATTACCGCCGGCAAAAATATGGGCTGATTAGTATCTTTCAGTATACGTATTGGGGTACAAAAAAATTAAATTAAAGACAATATATTCACGAATACAATCATTACTGTTAAATCCCTTCATTGATGTGTTTATTTAGATGATTTAGATTCTTTACTTCTATTTATTGTTATAAAAGCACGAATCTTACTGTTTTATTCCATATATTTTACTTCACTCTCAAAATATTGTAATTTGAATTTTGTAAATATTATTTGACTCAATTTTAAATTACAGTAAAGATTTGCTGATTTAATTTATGTGGGGCGCGCGTCCTTCTCTACCTTTAGGTGGACGCTCGTCCCACCTTTCGCTCCGAAATCTTAGAAATTATATCTAACCTAATAAACTTTTTTAAAAAAGTGTTTTTAACAATATTTTTGAAATAAATCGGCAATAATACGCATACTGAAAGTCGTTACCGTTTCATTAGAGGCAAACAATTTTTTTATTCCATTACCGTATGGTTATTGGAGCTAATGTTTAGTTTCACTACTCTAACACATAATGAGTAGGGAATGGATTTTCCGTGACTTAAAACTGGTAAAAATGGGAGGGAACCGGGAACAAAAATGTACCAAAAGCGGGAATAGAATCCGGGAACTAAAATTTATTTTTAATGCGATCAAAAAATAATAACTTTCAAAAAATGTCCAATTGAATATTATGAAACATTTTTAAAATATATTTTTACCTATTGTTCACAAAATATTTATTAACCTAACCAAAACACGTAAAGCTATGTCTTAAGTAAGCGTTCATCATTAGAAATGTGATGCTTTTGAAACTATATTTCCAGAAAAATAACAATAAACGCTATATTCTCCTATTTTAGATTAATATAAGAAGTGCTTGAGAAGCCTTTTGTTCTATATTTAGAAATTATACCCATAACGGGAACTTTTCCGAAATAATGTACAAATCCGGAACTTTTTCTCAAAACCACCAAAAACTGGAAAAACCGGGAAAATAAAACCACTTTTAATTAAATTGTTATAATTAATAGAAGTTAATATATTAATCTCCCGGTTATTTGATCGAAGAAAAAAACCCGGGTTTTACCAGGAAAATCCTTTCCATAATAATGAGAATGGAACGAAATTTTCAATCTCTATTAAGAAACTTAATTTGGTTTGAATAAGCGATAAGAGATGGCAACACGAATCACATAAACTTTTATCCGTCTATATAGACTAGTGATGTAATAGTAATGTTAACAGTAATGCAGTCTAAAAGACAACTGTAGTGCTGTACTGTATAGTAGATTCTTAATTATATAATCAAAGTTTGTATACCATTGTTCAAATAAACTTGATGTCCGAAACTTATTCTCCTACTGATCATATTTAAATTGAGAATTTTAAACAATGATTAGATATAGATTGGTCGGCAATGTTTTAATTTTCTTGTAATTCAAACAGAAATTAACATTAAAATTTTTGCTTAAACAACACATTTTGTTAATTTAAATCTAATTTCTACCTAAAAATGTTAAATATGTTAATCTCGAAATAATTTTTAAAATATTATTTTGCATTTTTACAATTTATTTCAGTTTCTAAATTTTTAATTACTTGTCCCAAGTTATCCCAAATGGTTCGTTTAGATTAATTTCATTGGGATGAATAGAATTATAAAGTCTGAGAAATTTGGATAAATTACTATATATATTTAATGTTTATTTATGACTCTTTAAATGAATAAATTTTTATTAAATTTCACATTTATCGAGCGCTGATGTATTGGGTGTCCCGTGTTTGGTCGGGCTTTTAATTTGCATTTGACAATCGGGAACGTACCGGGCAGTTCCACAATACCTATCGATACCTCATGCATAAAAATGAAAATAATTTGGTAGTCTAATACAAACTCTTAATAAATACAAATACAAACACAGTTACATTATACACAAACAATGAGTTACTAAAACGCGCATTTGAACCTGAATTGCTAAATATCAAAACAGGTGCGAATTATATTGATCTTTTATCTAACCGTAAGTATTTACCGAATTAGTAAAACAAAAATTTTATTTGCAATTACTTTTTTGTTCACTAAAAAATAAGTTTAATTTATTTCGCAATTTATGTTCAATAATAAAATAAACGCTATAAATAAAATTTTACCAAATGCTAATTTGACTGCCAATTGAAATATAGAATGAAAAACATATTTGCGTGCAATAAATAATAGAAATAATGTTCAAATAGTTAGAGTACAGTATCGATTGCGAAATTTATATTTTAATCTAATACATTATTTTATATATTAAATTAGCTTTCTTCTAGCATTGAAATTTGTAAGATTAATTAACTTTACAATTAATTTTTTGACAAAAATGTTATCTCTGTCGCACTCACACACACGTCAAAAATATTATGTTTTGACCTGTATCTCTCTTCATACGTTATTTTTATCTTTTTAATATTAGTTTTGCAATTCTTGCACGTGTTTTGGTTGTTTGTAATTGTCGTGAAAAAGTATTTAAAAAAATTTTTACTGTCGTACTAATTTTGTAAAACGACGAACACATTAAAAAGATTATTATAAACTTGACTAATTAAAATACGATTTAATTTTTTAAAAAACATCAATTAAATCGAGTCATAAAAAACGTATTTGAACACAAAGAAAAAAAACGCTGTACAAATAAATGTATTTTTGCAATAATTTAAATATATATCTTTTAACAATGTGATTATATAATAAATGCTGGCATTATTTTATTGGTAGCACGTTATTATATTAAATGCAATGAACAAATAAATCATCGATTTTTATTGCTTTTTTCACTTTTTTTATTTCTTTTATTTTTTGAGATATTTATAAATATTCAATAGCGCTATATTTCTTTTCTTTTTTTTATTGAGCATAAAATAATAAAAGAATTAAGATTTTTTGTTTTGCTTCGTAGAAAAAAATCGAATAATAAAAAATAGAAAACAATAAATAGTTTTATTTTTCATAATATTAATAGAATTGGGTTATACTGTAAAGTTGTAACTTGAAAATTTCAAGTTCAATAAAAATTGCGCATTTCGTCAAAAATCGTCATTCAACCCATTTCTTCAAATGATTAGTTGACTAGAGTAGAATAAAATGTCAAAATCTTTATAATTAACTCGATTAGAAAATCACGGAGCATTACAGTTACTGCTTTGAAGCTTTCAGTGATTTAAACGTGAAACCGTAAATTTTTATCGTTGTTTTAAAGACCGAAAAATTCGGTACCGGTATTCAAAGCTCTAACTGAGAGTTTTGAACAAATATTAAAATATTAATCGAATTTGAATCTAGAAAATACCGAACTAAAAGCTAAATAATCGATAAAAATTTGCGAAATAAAAATTACGATCTAAATGTATAGATAGATAGGGTATTAGCGTTGTGTAGATAATGTTTCTTTTCCTCTACTCGATAGATGAGCATCTATAAGGAACAAATATCGCAAATATATAATTGAATTCTTTTTTCGTTCATACAAAAGATGTTTCTAAAAGTTATACACATTATTTTTTTTCATAGCTACACCACAAAACTCAAGTTCAAGTTTGTAAAGGGAAAATTGTGCTAAATTGTGCTAAAAAACAATAAAATCATTTTTTTTGTTCGCGATAACAACTTCCTCTTGAAATTATATTTTTAGACAATTTATACGGGAATGTAATACGTAAAGATTAGCCAACATAGTCACTAGGCATTCATTGTTTTAAAATGTTTTTCTAACATATTTTCATGCTCGGATTCAAAGAGCATGCCCTTTATAAAAAATTAAGGATAATTGTTGAGTTTTATTTTTTATTGTTTGACGCATCGAGCGAAACCAATGGTCCGAAAAGGAAATTTTAAGAAGCGTTGATAACGTAATTGAAAACCCTTCTAAAGAATAATTCAAGGCTGTTTAATGGCGTTTGCCTTATATTTGTTTGCATCGTTAGGGTGACATGCGTTTCGTATGTATTGCGCAATTGGTTGCTAATCATTGCCTGCAAAAATTGTAAGAGCGCTCTCGTATATACCTATCTCTCTCTATCGCCTTAAAACTTGTGTACTATTTTCTGCGAAACTGACGACTGAGCTCTAAATTATACCGGTTTATCACATCGGTTGTTGTTGCGCTTCTTTATGCGTTCGTGTTTTTTTTATTATAGCGCTTTTCACTGTTTCACTTTCGTATACAAGTTTTTTATATATATATATATATTTTTTGGTTTTGCCAACAAAAACAAGAGCACCACAAACAACACAACAATATCTTTATTGAAGCAAAATACAAAACGCCCTGAAAATTAGTTTTAATTCTTGAAACAAGAAAAACAACTAATAAAGCATTCGAGACATTTCGCTAAAATGTTCTACACCGTACCCCCCAATCGAATTTGATTCTTTGATTTTGATAATTTTGATTTGGTATTATTTTATAGTTTTCCTGATGTCATCAAAAAACTTTTATTTGTTCACTGTTTTTTTTAATATGCATGAGATTTTATTCACTCGGTGTTCTATACGTTTTTTATAGATTAGATATAAATTTGAATACCACTATACGACGAAATTCAATAAAGGAATAGGATATTAAAAAAATCTTATAGCTATAGACTAATTAATCGCTATCTCTTTTTACACTATTACAATAATATTATAGATTATATATTGTTATAGAGCACTAATTGCTTTGATATAATGATAATAATTAATTGTATGTTTTTATATAACGCTTGTGCTTTGCATAATATATTTCAAATTTTCAAGTAATATTTTCTTTTATTTTTCAATTTTTTATGAACACGGTATGCATGCGTACGTTTAATGAAATAGTAATTTTTTGCCGTATTATTGAAAAATGTTATTTTTTCAAAATTTATTGAATTTTTTTTGCTAAATGATGTGTTGGAGAAAGTATATGAAAAACGCTATAAGCTATTATAAACGGCATTTAACCGTACGTATAGTTAACATAAGTTGCAATGGAATTACAGTAAAACACAGTGAGTTTTCGATATCAGTAAACTTAGTTTTCGATATGTATGTTGGTTTGAGATCGTTAACAGTATATGCATGTATTCGTGTATTCAATGTATACGTGTTGCTCACTTCAACACTTAATGCTCAGCCGCAGTCTTTTTATGACGTATTGATTTCCATTATGACGTTATGGCACTATTTTTTTAGTGTACTAATTAAATACGTATTTATAAAAAGCAAAATATTAACTAGTATTATTGGATAGTAGCGCTACTTCAGTAAACATAACGAATCGGTTTAACCAGTTTAATATAAGTGGACTGTTTTTGACCACAATTTCGATTATATTATAGATAGTGTGTGTGTGTGTATGTGTTGTGCGGCGCATTGATATATGCATTGCTAACGTGATCGTCATTAATAGGCAGAACAGTACAAAGCTATAGCAGCAGAACCAGTGCTAGTTTTGACCTCGATTTTCAGTAGAAGAGAGAGTTTCAATATAGACACACATATAACCAACAACTAGTATATTAACGTTTTTACTATCAATACCTGCGAAACGAAAAAACCTTAATTCAATTATTTTTCTATCTCTCTCTTATTGTTATCATTTATTTTATTGACGAACAAAAAAACTCTGTTTGCGAATATATAATTTTTATTTTTGCTAAATTTAAAAGTATTTGTAACTGTTATTTGATATATGGAAAGTTAAACGAAACTT
>JAQIXJ010004638.1:0-10511 GCA_034700185.1 Phthiracarus laevigatus | reverse complement strand
TATATTGAGCGAGAAAGTAATGTGGGAAATAATATATAACGGGAAAAGCATGTAACATACTTATAATTTATATACGGGTGGGAAATAGTATATTCCAATTAAATATATATATATATTTATGATCGCTAGGATTAAGTTAATTAGCAGATGGTCGCAGATGGGTGTCCTAGTCTTATAAACGAAAACAAAACTTTTTAGTAATTAGTTAATGATGTTAATTTTTTATCGAAAAATTGTTAAGCGGAAAATTACATAAACTCAAGAAAAAGCTTAAAATCAAGCAATATAAATTAATTGAAAGAAAAATTAAATGAAAGTCTCAAACAAAAGATCTTAATTTTAGAGAACGAAAGAACAATTGAAAGTCGCATACAACAGGCTATCATTTTAGGGAAAGAAAGAATATATTAAAATATTAAACGTAAGTTGGCCGAAAACAAATTTTGGAGTTTTAAAAGAAATAGTTTTATCGTTAATGGATAGGTCTTTTTTTAGTGGGATTTAAATTGGTCGTTCTTTAGAAAAATTGATCTATGGGGATTCACTACTAATAATAAACAAACCTCACTGGCACAAAATAAGAATTTTTGTTCAAGCAAAGGCTACTATAAGAATTTAAAAATAGTAACGGGAATTTAAATAACAATAATTTTGAAGAGAATGACTCATTGGACTGCCTTTATTAAAATAAACTGCGAACACCGAAACGGAAGAACGGACAGACAGAAATAGTCAAATCAATAAGAACAAGAAATTGAGCTTAAAATATCTTGGAAGACATTCAAGTAATATATGAAATGTGATAATTGAATGCAAGAACAGAATTTTTTATCAGATTTTTTTTGTGTTTAATGTAGTTATATCAAAAACACATTGCAACGTTATTTTAAAATAAAATATAAAAAGTACCAAACTTTTTATTTTTTTGTTAATGATGTTAATGTACATCTTAGAATTACAAAGCGTTTAACAAACTTATTTATCAGTTTTAACTATTGATAACTTTATCATATTCATGAAGTGTTTATAAGTATGCATCATTATTTTTTAATCCCATTATTGCAGTAAATTATTAAGTCACTAGACATGATAAGCGTTACGAATTGTGTTGTATGCATAAAAGTCAAGTGATGGTATAAACGCTGATACTATTAATTATATTATATGCAAAAATAAATCTAACCTTACCATAGTGTAGTTAACATATAAATTTGAAAGTGTGGTTTAACTATAAACAAAAATTATACGTGGTTTGTAAACGATAAGTGTTTTCTCTAAACGTAAGTTAACAATTTTTAAAATAGATTTGTAAGAAAAATAGAATAAAATTTTAAAATATAAAACATTTGATAACTTAAAATAATTATTAGAAAGATTGACTTGAAAGATATAATAACGATGATCTCGAGTTTCATTGAAAAACTTTTTAAAGTTGTAATTTTATTTACAATCTTTGTGTCGGTTTTATATTTTTCAAATATCAAGCAAATATTACCGAACATGAAAAAACATTTGAAAGACTAAAACAACAAGCAATTATTTCTGAGAAAGATAGAACAATTGAAAGTTATCGACTACAAGCAATTATCTTAGAACAAAATATATTAGTTGAAAAATATCAACATCAAGCTATAATTTCAGAGAAACAAAAAATATATGAAATTCTCCCAGTACATGCTTTTATATTAGAGAATAAAAGATTAATTGAAAAACACAGACTAGAAATAAGAATTTTAGAGGAAGAAAAAACAAATGAACTTCTACGATGTCAGATATCAAAGTTAGAAAAAGAAAATATTATTCAACGGCAACAGGAAATAATTAAAGAGAAAGAAAGAGATGTTGATGAACTTAACCGTAAATTGGAAGACGAGAAACTTTGGAGTATCAAAAGGGAAGGTAAATACTTTGCGTTCGGTTTAGCGACGGGTGCTATTGGTTCGTATGCGTTTGCTCCTTTTTCTTGGAGTTGGATTGCAGCGAAAGGGATATTCGGTGGCGCTCAACAAATAATTCCAATAGTGCAAAATATTAAATATATTTTATAATATTACATTTATATAAATTTTTAACTTATAATTAAGAGCATATAATATCATAGAAACAGTAATTTGTTAAAGACTATCACGTTACCGCTTAAATTAAGTATTAGGTAACTATCTTACGGAAATAAAATTAGTTACATTTTAGTTTATAAATCCAAAATAAAAATAAAGAATATCCAAAAAAGTTATTGATTTAAAGATTATTAAGTAGTAAGTTAAATTTGATAGTTAAATTAAACAACTGAAATAATTTTTATATTACTGAAAATTTCAGATACTGGTTGAATCAGTTTTACCTAAGTTTTGGTGTCTCACAACTAGCTTTCAAATTTTTAATTAGATTACACAAACAATATTATAAGAGTTCAAAAAAGATTAAATAATTTAGCAATGTTACATTTAATTAAATTTTCATTATATTTTTAAGATTTTTTGTAAGCCAACAAGCAGAACTCTAGGAAATATGTTCGTTTTCTATCGTAAATTATTTATCAAATAACGTTTCTAATAAAATAAATTATGTTACATAATCTGTTTAAAAGATGTTAATTAATGTTCAAATTATTCGATTATAATATCTGACTTTCTTAAGTTTGGTTCAGCAATTCTAAGCTCATTCGCTCTATGAAAACTATAATCAATTTCAAACAAACCATTGGCAGTCTAGATTATACACTATATACCTGTACTATTTATTACTTAAACAATTAATCTGTGTTTCAGAAAGACCGTATATCAGAAATTTCGCTTATTTTCGTATTTAATCCTTTCTCACGAAGCGCTAAATAAACTATTTTAAACTTTTATTGTTTCTCGCACTTACTTGCGATCACCTGGCATAGACATGTTCTGATTGGTTTCCGTTGATCGTTGATAGAGATACAAAAAACAAAGCGTTAAACGCTTTTTAAATGTGAATATATATAACTGTCATTTTGATTAAAAAACGACATTCGTTTATGATCGTATTTATACGTATTTATTTAGTATTGTATCCACGATATAGCTTTCATAAACGACATTCGATCCCATCACTCGATATTATATCGATATATTATAAATATTTTAAATAACTATTAAATAACTATCTTCGAGAACACAGACTTTAGAAAACATTGTCAAATCTATATGGTTTGCCTCTTTGTAAAACTTTAGAAGTTAATCGCTTCGCATTTCATTATACATTTCTAATAATTTTAAGTATTTTTTAATTTAAATTTTTAAACTAATTGTATTTTTAAACATTTATATGACAAAAATAGTCTTTAACCAAATATACGTTATACACTGTTGTTTTTAAAAAATAATATTATTTAGAGCTTATTATTAATTTGAATAGTAAATCGTTATTTTTTAATACCTGATCAGACATATTTGAATAAAATATCGATGATATGAAAGTTTTTACGCGACTGAGAGAGCATTCTGAATACACTACGAATTGTTTTTGCCATTGTATAAAGTTATTTTTACTTTTTCAATTAAGAACTATCAAGGCTAAAAACTGTAATTTCGACTATCTCTGATTTGAATCCTACACAACAAACTTTTATTAATTTTCTTAAAACAAACTGCGATAATTTTTCCAATATTTGTAACAATGACTAATTAATTTAAAAAATTTTTGTAGTATTACCACGAATAATAAACAGTTACGTCGTTAGTATTAAATAAATTTGTAATTTGATAAATATGCTAAAGTTTTTATAAATCTTTGCTCATATCTTTGCATTATATAAAAATTGGATTTTGTACTAAAAATGTTAAAAAAACCCCCATCCGACTCTAACCCGACACACTTATCCGTTGCCTATCTAAAACCCTACGAAACCTGTGTACCAATTTACTAATATTATACTGATTAAATTTTTATTACTATGTTATGATTAGGGCTTTGAAAATCGTTAATTAACGATTCAGTTTTCAACAGAATTACTTAATTCGAACTTTATATTACTTGATATTAAACATTGTAGTTCTTAAATTAACTTTAAAATTTTTAACGATTCTAACGAATCTAACGATTTTAAACATAACTAACGATTTTAAATATATCTAACGATTTCAAGGATTTTAGCTTAAAACGCGCTAAAAATTATATAAATTAATAAGTTGGTACAAAAATAATCTTATTTAAAATTTACTAAACGCGTTCGATGAAAGTTTTGGATTAATTTATTTAGAGTAAGTGAATTCTGAGGTAATAACTATCACAATCGTTGAATTTGTATTTATAGATTTCACTTTAAAAATAACTTTTGAAATTAGTTTTAATTTTACTCAAAATTAATAAATAAAATTATATTAAAACTAATTTCAAAAATTTAATTTAAAAAATTGTTCGTTATGAAAATGAACGTAAACGCTAATTTTACTGAACGCTAACGTTAAATTACTGAACGACAACCAGTTTTCAGACAGTGTAACGTTATCAATCTGAACGCTAACGCTATAGATCTGAATTTGCTGTATCGTTTACTAAAAAGCATTGCGAGTCATTAATGCAATATTTAGATATTAAAAATGGATAAATATTCAGAAATAAATAAATTTTTGAAAATAAATAAAAATTTAAAGGGGCTGACAATTTATGCGATGCAAAAAAATCGATTTTAAAGGTGAAAAATTTTTAATTTTTAGAAAATTATTTTTTTAGCAATTTTGGATTATTTTGAATATATCTACTTAGTGACGTTGAGATATGGCATGCGTTAACGCGTTACACAACACCTCTATCATAATAACATGTTTGACGTATTAATAACAATGGATTTATATGTTTGTTCGCGTACTTTTACGGGTAATTAAGTTCAATGGTCGACTAAAATGTTAACAAATTTTGTTCACAATCACACTAATTATGATATGCGGTTCACGTCTACAAATAAATTAATTTTATTCAATAGTCAAACAAACGAAACATTACAATTCTCGTCAGATAACAGTGATTACAGTATTGCGCGCATTCAATGCTCTTTCAACGCTTTAAATCATTTATTAATTAATGGCAACTTTAATTACACTGTGAGCACAAAGCCTATGTTCACACAGAATTTGTCACTTTCTTTGTACAATTTTGTAGATTAATCCAATTGGTATATCAAATAAAATATATTGATGTGCTGAACTGTACTGGAAATTGAATCAACTTTTGTAAAGAAGAGATTTACACTAAGCGGAATGGTTCTCATGCAATAATGGGATGGAATCTTGAAATTACGTTTAGTGGAAAGGTATCGTTGTAAGTATATATGTAAAAATATGTTTTAAGTTATAACAATATTCGCTTTGTCCGAATAGTGTTATCTGATTTGGGTCACCGCCTAAGTATTCAATATTATCAATTACTATTTAAGAGCCATAGCCTGATAACACAAACCAACATTACCCGATGCTTCAACAGTACACGAATGCATAAACCCAAATACACCCAATCTATAGTTGATTGTGACCACCACAACATCCCCTTTTACTGATAGCATTGAACCATTGTTTGTAGACATACTCGACGAACCCATTATGAGAGTTGCGCCGTGAATAAAGAGTAGTTTTTATTGATTTTCTATTATCGGTGGTAATATCATGAATTTCGTTTGGTGACCATATATTTAAATAGAAGCAGTCTTCTCTGAAATATAGGTTTCTAAATGATCGGAATTTTGTAAGTTTATTGAGCATATGGGTTGATGACAATTGTTTGGCCATTTAATGGCATTCACAGGTTTATCATACTGCGAAATCGGTTCAGGCTTTTTAATCTTAGTCACAAGAACAGTGAATCATTTTCCATATCATTTAAAATATATTTAAAATAATTTTTTAGCAAACGGGATCGTGTGACAAGTATTCATATAACTACAACCAATACGTTTTGGGTTTAGATTCGCGCATCCGATGGACATTTATTAGTGTAATAATTACCACCAATCGAATCCTAAGATCACAATATTGCAAATACAGATTATTATTACAAATCCATAGTGAAATTTGACCTGTAAAAATCAATCAATTTTGAAACGGATTCAAAACTTTAAAAAAGTTTTTGCACTTAGAAGTGCAAACTTTTAAAACATTAATGTTTTTACATTATATGGTATAACGATTTTCGCATAAAAGTTAAAAATGTAAAAAAATTTATCAGACTGTCGCCAATCGCCTAAATAAATATATTAAAACAAATACAAATTAAACGAAAAACAACTTTGAAATTCATTTTATTTGATTTGATTGTAGAATAAACATTATTGACAATTTTGAAATAAATAAAATATTACGTATTATTGAAAATTTATTCTGAATTTTTAAAATTTTATTGCTTATTTAATATAAATAACAAAATTTGTCTGTCAATAAAATTGAGTCTTTATAATTTTAAATTAATTAAAATGGATAAAAACGACGGCAAATCAAATGACAAAAGTGATGGCAGGAGTGGTGGCGGAAAAATGCGAATAGCTGGTTATAGGCCGAGCGGTAAAAAATATAAATATTTAAAAACTTTCGAACTTTTATTAAACTTTTATTAAATTGTTAAATTTTTAAATTTGCTAATAATTTTAAATAAAATAATTGTTTTTCGGTATATTAATATATTAACTTATTTTAAATATAACAATTAAAGGAGTTTTCGGGATAATATATATATATTAACTTTTATTAAATATAACAATTTAACGATTTCTTATGTTTATAAAGGGAATCTTTATTTATTTCTTCAAATAAATGTTTAAAATTGTAATATTTATTACCTAAACTATTATTAATCGGTTTATCCGATTACTTATGTTAATAAAGGGATCAAATCTATTTCTTAAATTAATAAATGGATTTAACCGATTTCTTATTTTAATTAAGGGGTTAAACTAGAAAATTACTATTTTCTTCAATTTTAAAATAAAAACATTCATTTAATTCATTAATAGTTTTAATTAATAAAAAGATTTAACCGATTTATTTTGTTAATAAACGGATTTAAACTATTTTTATCCACCTAAAAAGTGAGCTATTTATGAATGTGTCGTTTTTATTTATATTAAATGTGGAAGTGCTGATAGTGGTAGGGGTGGAACTAATTCCAATTCTCATAATAAAATGCAATTATTTTCACTCTATAATGTTTTATTTCTTATTCCAAACTGCCTATTAATTTTATCGTTTTGTACTATATTGTGCAAATTTTTACATTACAAAATATTTCATGAGATCTCAATTTAAAGTGTAAAATTTTGTATTTTAAAAAGTGCCCACTCTATTGTTACTTTTGTCACAACTTTCACACTTTGGAAGTTGAATTTTTATTTACTGTCAATAAAAATCATTTGAAATATGAAACCATCGAGAGATTAGATGCGATGCCATATTAATCAGTTTAATGTAATTTAAATAATATTGTATAAAATCATTTCAATGATTATTTAATGAAAACAAAATTTTCATTAAAAATTGAACATTAAAAAATTGTTTAACTGTGATTTTTGTTATAACTATTATTATTAGGGATAGAGACATTGTATAACAGTCCTGTGTGTCCTAAACGGGAGGGTCTGGATGGGGTATACTCCCCCCATGAAAATCTGAAGTCATAAAATGGCACTTTTTTGCCGAAAAATCACAGTTGTCACTTAAATCAGATGAGTTTGAACCCCCTTGTTTTTTTGGAAAACTCCGAAATGAGACCATCCAGACCTTCAATGTCTGGTATAGCCTGGGAATATGCCTACGAATAAACAGGTTATGCCACATAAAACTCTCTATGAGTAGTAAATTAAGATTTCAATTTCACAAAAAGATCAAATTTTATTATTGATTAATAAAAATCTATTTTTAAAACAAATATTATATAAAATAAGGACTTAGATTATCGTAATAATATTATATATTGTGTAATAAAATTTATATAATATATTATCTAAAATATTTAGCACAAATAAATATTTAAAATTATTTAACCACTTAATCCAAATATCTTGAGCGCATTAAAAGTTGTTTTTAAGGCAACGTCTTCGGCACTCATTTGAAGGCACGCGGCAATCATTTCTACAGTGGTAGGCATAGAGCACGGCTCGTTTCGTTGAAATGTGCAATATCTAGACATACATTGAAAATTCATTCACATTGTCATCATAATAATACTAATAATAAATTGGTGATACCTATTTAGAAAACCTAAAGATCTTTCGGTTAGAGATTGTTTAACGTTTTGCGGTAATTTAGACGCTCTTGTGTTTGGATAACACCATGGACTGTCACTTTCTATCACTAATCATTTACAAATTTGATTTGATTAATAAAATTTGATTTTAATAAAAAATGAAAAATACAAATACCTAAACGGTTTATAGGAATTATCTTTTCTTCTAAAATCTTTCGTACGCCATCATCAGTTTTATCTTTCCATAGGAAACCTTGAATTGATAAAAAAGGTAAAAATATTACATTATTTGTTCGCCGTTTGATTAACTCAAGAGAGACACGATTTTAGAGTTTTTGACTTTTAACGATTACAATTTAACAATGAATATATTTTTAAGCTAAACTTAAAGTAAAAGTTAAAAATCACTTGCAATGGTTAGGTTTAATATTTTGCAATAATTCAAACCAATACCTGTTAATGCAATGTAAAAACCGAGTTCGATATACTTAAGTGCTTCGGCTTTAGATCCAGTAAAGCAATGGATAACAACTGTCGGCAATTGTTGCAAATATTTACTCAATACATCCTAAAATGTTGATTATTAAGAATAAACTAAAGTTATTCGAAAACACGATTAATGATTAGTTCATACAATAAGCGGTTGATGAGCATCTCTTTCGTGAACGAATAACGCCTTATGGATTCCATTAGCTTTGAGATCGCACGCCAATCTCACCTGTCGTTCGAATACTTCGAGTTGGGTTTCGCGCGGAGAAAAGTCCCGATTAAAGTCGAGTCCACATTCGCCGATAGCAACGCATTCCGTGTTTGTCGCTATGTTTCGAATAATTTGTTCAGATTCTTCGTTCCATTGTTTCGAGTCGTGCGGATGTACTCCTATTTGTGTGATTTTTTTGGGATTGTTTATTCATATTACATGCCAATTATTTTTTTTTCATCCAATCATACCTGCCGTACAATACAAAGTGTCTGTAAACAAAAATTCTTGTAATAAGTATTAAAAAATATATTTAGTTAAATAAAACTCTAAAGCGAGTATATTTAGATAATAAGTAAAACTCTTATCATTTATTAATTACTACTTTTAATAATTTTACTGGAGTTAAACCAGAAAAAAACCAGAATTATAATTTTAAAAAAATTTCGGTCAAACCCGAAAAATCACAACCAATAACACAAATAACATTTTTTATTTTGATTTATTTAGTAAACAACAAACCAGGATAAAGCTGCGATAACCGAAGCGCATCTTTGCTCGAAACAATCGATTTAGCAGTCACTATCATTTTTATCACACCTTAAAAGCAAAATATATATTTGATAACAAAAAAAAACTCAATTGGGTGTGCTGTGTGTATACGTCGGCAAAACAATACCAGAATCTTTGGCTCTGTTAACCACAGCATCTAAATCTTTGGCAAACTTCCTATTTGTGAGATTAGCGCCACAATCTATAAGAAGGTAATGGGTTTGTTGGACACTATCTTCGGCGCTAAGTGTTGCGCTTCTATCCATTATAAACAAACTTTTGTTTTGGTTGCTGACAAATGCTATCAATAACGTTCAATAATTCACTGCAAGATGTTCATCAATTTTTTTATATGAATCAGTATTATACGAAACAGGGCTGAGGGTAGGGTTGAACATTAACAAAACATTAAATTATTAAAGATTTTGGCTTAAGTTCACAATATTATAACAAAAATAAATTTTTAAAATTTCGAAAGTGAGATCAAAATTTTTTTAAAAATATCCTAAACTGGTTTTTATAAAATGAAAAATAGGTGTAATTTTTAACCCATCACTAGCACTTGTAACAATCGATACGATTAATGTTACGATTAGCTGCACCCGACAGTAGGGACATCTAATGATTATCATCACTATAACATTTTTTTGAATTTTATATCATTTAACTTAATTTAATTTAACTGAAACTATAAAAAATTTCAAAACAATTTTATGAAAAAAAATCATTAGTATTATAAACAATAAACTTATTTTATTATTTATTTTATATATTTATTATGGGTTGTATTCTTTGTAATGATTATGTTTATAATGTTGTGTTGTGTGTGTGCGCTGCCATTGAAATGGTTTGATATATAAACTTAATCGTATCGATTGTTACATTGCAATCGTAATTTGAGAGGTGGCTGCACTCGAAGGGAAAACCGAAATAGCGTTTGCGTTAATCTTGCACAAAATAAACTAAACAATACTTACGAATAAACGTTAAACGTATTTTTAATTTCGAAATAACGATGTCTTCTTCAGCTATCAAAAAGGTATTCAAACAAAAATAGTTGCTT
>JAQIXJ010004637.1:0-10512 GCA_034700185.1 Phthiracarus laevigatus | reverse complement strand
CACTTTTGAAAGTACTCATTAAGTTTTTTCAAGTGAAGTAACATTCATGTCTTAGTGTTCTGTTATTCTTTTAACGTATCAGCCTTCAGATAAATAAAAATTTTTCGCCAATTGTCTGCCTTCGTTTTAATCAAGGATTCGATGCGCTGGTATCGCCGATTGTTTTTGTTCTTTTGCCTTAGTAACATGGATTTGTATGAATAATACGGTTTAACAGCATTTTCACGAATTGTCAATCTATCTTCATCTTTAATCGGTTCTCTCAAATCCAGTTCTAACTTCATTGTGAACTTAAAGTTCAGGTTTATGAATTTCAGTTGCATTCTTCTTTCAAATTTTCTTTAAACTTTGTTTTTACATGAACCGTAGTCGTTTATTATTTTTTGATTGCTAAATAAGTCTTTAATTGCGTTATTTTTAAGTGTGACTTTGTCTCCGCAATCATTTTGACATTTCCAGCTAATTTTGTTTCTTCGATTTTTGGTTTTTCGATATAAATATCCGTATATTATTAAAATTTTGCCACATCTATGAGAGTTCATCTAAAAGTCGAATGTTTTACAGAAATGTCAAATACAATGCAGAAATTTCGAAGTGAGCCAAAAAGATAGGATGGTTGACAACTCAATATTTTTTTCCTAAATGTTTATTGATTTTATTAACGTATTACCGCTTATTACTCGCGATCGATAATAAGCAAAATTTTACAACAAAAAATATGCTCTTACTAGTAATCGCGAGTAAAATGAAATCATTTAAATCTCGGATTACTCGTGACAATAAATTTATTTTTCAAAAACATTATTAATTAATAATATAAAAAATACTTTTTCGTATCTCTCTCTCTGTCCTCAAACCGGTTTAAACCTGTTTTGTGTATTGTTGAACGATCTCATTCTGTTCGAAAAGCGGTTTAAACAATATAAATTTATGTCATGCTTTGCTAAAATACTTATTTGTTCTGTAATTTCCTAACAATAGCAAAAAAATGTATTAACTATTAGAAAACATTGTTCTATTGAGCGAGAAAGTAATGTGGGAAATAATATATAACGGGAAAAACATGTAACATACTTATAATATATATACGGATTGGAAATAGTATATACTTTTATATATTTTTATAATCGCTAGGATTAAGTTAATTAGCCGAGGGTCGCAGATGGTCGCAGTGTCCTAGTACCTATAATATATAAACTTTATACAGACGTTTAATAGTATAATCAAATAAAATATATTTATTTTAAAGAACGATTGGATTAAGCTTATTAACAGAGAATCGCAGATGGGTATCCTAGTTTATATAATCAATATTAAATTGTTAGGATTTTTAAATTATTATCGTCTAAATGTTAAAATATTAGTAACTATTGGAGAATTTCGGATAACGTGAAATATGGCGCAACTCACTATTTCACAATTATTTTTTAAAAGGATAAAAACGATTTTGTAACTTTTACTATGTTTATTACTAGTAATATTTCAAAATTCTTAAGAGCTATTAAAATACGGACTTTTTTATACATAATATTTCCTTATTAATTCTTTGTTATTAAATTGATTATTTTAAAAAATAAAGCAATAAAATTTTTTTGGTATCAATAATCGAGTATTTCCTAAATTGTATCAAAAATATATAATAAAATACGTTTTAAAAATTAATTAATTAAAACTTTATTTTTATATGATTTTTATTTAATGTTTTCAAATAAAATAAGGTTTTTGGAAAAGTTGAATAACGGGTATAAAAATCGATAGCGAATGCCTATATGTTGTATTGAAATCAAGAAAATATAGATTAGATTAATTACATTAGCGTAAGATATTTTAATTTAATTTTCATGCTGATTAATGTTCAAGAATTAACTAATTATATCCATTTTCTAGAAATTTTTTATAAGCAACAAGTTTTTGCTAGAATACCATTAATAATGGATGAAAAACTGATTGAAGAAATAAATAATTATAAACCTAAGTTTATGACAACTAAACTGAAAACAAATTACAATTTGATGTATTGGAGACTTAGAAAGTTTGCGTACGATTTACCATTAAAGTATCAGAACAGTAGTAAATTTGAAAAATGTTTGGTGGACTCCGAGGCATTAATGTTCACGTGCGCAATGGTACCATTTATACAGTCTGTCGATCGTTTACTAATAAGTCTACACTTTTTTATTTTTATCCTACTCGTTGAAGATGGTTACGGTTATGAAAATTCTGGAAATGGTTTCAATGATTTAATGGCGGTCCTTAATGAGAACAAAAATGAGAAATCTCCAACCGAAAAGTTCACGAGAGATTTTATGGATAAAGTAAAGTTATACAGTCGACCGAAATATGAATCGTTTGTCAAAATAATGCATGACTACGTGAACGCAAACAAAATTGAAAATGACAATAAATCTGGTGTTAACTTTGATTCATTAGACGATATTGTAGCGGTAAGAGAGCAAAGTTCAGGCGGTCTTCCCTGGTATTACTTACTTGAATTCATTTTGGATATCAATGTTAACGAAAATTTGAAATTAGATAAAAAGTTTACTGAACTTGTAAAATTAATGAATAATCACATAATTTTAGTTAACGACATTTTATCAATTAAAAAAGAATTGGCAGTTAACCCCACAAAAGACGAGCTAAAGTACAATACCCTTTATTATTACTATAAAAAAGGTAATAGTATTGAAAAGTGTGCAGAGATTGTTAAAGTCAACGTTGACAAAATAGAGGATGAAATGTTGCGATTAAAGGATTTACTTATAAAAGAATACCCATTGGAAAAAGATTTTATAAGTCTTATCGATCACGCAGAATACATAGCAAGTGGCAATTTATTATGGTTATGTTACGCTCCACGATATAATGTTTATAATAAGATATCGATTAACGATATATTTAGCGATTTTGAGCATTTTATTGAATTGCGTGACGAATTTAATCCGATAACATTTGAACACATTTACGATTATAAATATTAAATATTTCAATATTAAACCAAGATTTAATTGTAGTAATTAGTAAATCTAAAATGATTAATTTTCTTGACAATTAGTTCATTTAAAATTAAATGAATTTTAACTGTGACTATATTTATAACTTTAATTTAAAGCTATAATAAAATTCATTTATATTGATAATTTAAACTTTATTTTTTATGGTTTTTGTTCAATGTTTTCAAATACAAGATTTAGGAAAGTTTATTAAAAGAGAAACAGTTCTATAATTATTGAGGGAGAAAGCTCAAGTTCAGTCAAGCTAGCTTAAGCCAGCTAAAGCTCAAGATTAATGCTTGAATAAGAGAATTAGTATGATTCTAAAGCTTGAGCTTAAATTTGTAAGCTCAAACTCAAGCTTAATTCAACGAGTTTATTGAGTTTGTGTTATTAATTTATAAAGACAAACTTTTACCAAAAAATGTTTTAAATTTCAAAAAAAATATTGAATTACATCAATAAAATAATTTGCTTTTGAAAATAATAATAAACGTAGTTTTAATTTCAAACTTGAGTTAAAGAAAGCGATATTTGACTAGTTGTTATGACTTAAAAATTGTAATATTTAAAAACATATTATATAAATCACATCAATAGTGAATTTTAAATTTATCTTTTAATATATAAGTTCACATCTGAAAATATATCATAATTAATGTGAATTTATTATTGAGAATTTGAAGTATTTTTGAAACTTATTCAAACAGAGAAAACTTTGTTTAATTATTCAAAGTGTTTTCTGATATAACATAATAATCAATACATTTTCCAATTTTCAAGTTATTGCTGTTTCTCAAAACGCACTTTAAATCGTTTTGGTTCAAGAAATAAGCCAAACTTGGATGCTTCGAGATCAACATTCTGTTTGTGGCATAATACCATTTTATATCCATCGGTTGCCTGCAACAAACGCGTTAAAACCAGAAATAATAAATTCATAGCGAATTTGTCTCCGACACACATTCGCTTTCCTGTACTAAATGGCATAAAATCTGGCATATTTGAGGAAATTAAGTGGTGTTCGCTATCAAGAAATCGTTGTGGATTAAACACTTCCGTATTTTTTCAAAACCTTTGATCGTTATGTATTAAAAGATTAACAATAATTGAAGTGAATTTCGGTACCATTGTTTCACCTTTTAAATACAATTTATTTATACGAATTTAATACTCAATAAAATGCGTGATAACCGATAACAGTGTCACATGATGTGTAATGCGTAAAACCTAATGGAGCAGCACTTCTGTATCTCAACGTTTCGCATATAAATGCCATAACAAAACCACATTTATCTCTATCTTCCATTTCAGGTGCTTTGTTACCTTAAAATACATTAAATTAAATAGAAAACTGAACTATAAAAAATCAATTGTTACCCAAATTCGATTTAATTTCATCTCTCATCCTTTGCTGCATATCTGAATAATAAGACATTAATAGTAAAATTCATTTTAGTGTTTGATGATTTGAATCGCTTCCAGCTTTAAGGAAAATCGATATAAAATCTCAATTATTTTAATGTTTTGATATAGAACATACCCAAAAACAATGTAATTAAATTTCCAATATTATCTTCTGCATTTAAAAGTATTTTTTCATTTTCATTTATAAGTAATAGATTATTTTTCGATAGTAAAAGAAAATCACAAACGCCTTGGCATTCATTTAAATTAGTGTTTTCATGATACCATTTTGAAAACAATTTGTTAGTAGTTATTACGTGAGGCAAATATTTTTTTAAATTGAGAAAATGCTTTAGAAACATAAATGATTGGACCAATAATATTTTACCAATATTTGTTGCTATATTTTCAAAGTAAACATTAATCTGTTTAATGGATTCATCATCGAAATTAAGTTTTTTCCCAAATATTGTTTCAGTCAACATTCGAATAATAAAATTGTCAACGTATAGCCCAATTTCAAATTCATTTTCGCATTCATTTCTTTTAATTATTCTAACCGTGTCATCAATAATTTCATTCGAAATTTCCGCAAGTTTTTTAGTATATAAAAATTTTCTAAAAATGTTTGACTATTATTATTTATCAGATATTAAAATTTTAATTTAAAAATACCTCAGGGATTCACCATTAATCTTTCGTATTATTTTATATTCACTATTATATTTCATTGTGAAAAATAAGTTTTGATCGCCGTACACAATAGAACTAATTTGATGCTGAAATGATGAATCAGATCTATCACTGCAGCAATTTTTATTGAACGCTGTCCGAGCTATATCGGGGTTACTTATTATAACCAATGGCATGGAAAACAACCAAAACGTGTAAATATCACCATAATCTTTACTCATATTTTGAATAAAATAACATGGTTGACCATTAATTTGCTTGTAATTTATAATTAACACTAAATTTAAAAAATAATTCTAATTAGTCTATAACCGATTTTTTTAAATAATTTCATAACCTATTTTATTGTATTCTCTATCACATATTGGATAAACTGTAAGGTTTTAAATTTAATTAAAGGGTTTTTTTTTGAAAAATTTTAGAATGTTGGATATTCAATTCGTATTTGATTAATAATTTAGATGAAATAATTTATAATTATAACTTACTTAATGAATTCCCAAGAAAAGGTAAAGGTTTAGGTCCAGGAGGATAATATTTTAATCGCGAATAAAAAGTATAGATATATTTTAATATATAGATAAATATCGAAATAATTATTAGAACAATTATGTATTCTGCAATTAAAGACATTATTAGTTTATTATTTTAAAGGTTGTAACAGCAAACTGATGTTTTTGTTTCACATTAAGTATACTTATGCCAAGCACTTGCACATGTTCTGTAATTTTATAAAATCTAGTTTTTGTCGTGTACAGCCATAAAGTTAAAAAACGCTATAACTGGCTTAATAATGTTTGCACCTCACAACTATCACCCATGCCTTTAAATGTGTATTTAATATTTTTTAGTTAAATTTTTCAGAATTTATTACTCTATAAACATGTGGTTTTTATGAGGAAAAATGATAATATTTATCGGAGAAAAGTTTCTTTATCAATAGCATTTTTTTAAACATTTTTAGCTCACTTTGAAAAGTCGAGCTATTGGATTTGACATTTCCCTCTATGTGTCTGTTTCTCCGTAGACTTTTTTAGATCACAAAAAACAGAAAAATATGAACAAAAATAGGGCAAAATTGTGTCAAAACAGAGTCAAAATTGGCTTTAATAGGATCAAAACTGGTAAAAATTTGGGTCAAATAAGTTATGGACAAAAGTCTAAATTGGTTAAAACTGATACAAAAAAGATTCAAAAGGGATTTCAGTCTCAATTAACTTGTGACAAAAAAGGTTCAAAAACTAACCAAAATGTGCAATATTAGGTAAAAATGACTAAAATTAAGTATAAAATTTGATTTGCAAATGCAGTTAAATTATAAAACAAGAATCTCTGTTGAATATACCATTTTATCTACTTTAAAATTTATAACAGAATCTTATAAAAGAGGGTTAAAATGGATATTTAGTTTCAATTATATTTTTCTATTTCATTATAACATTTCTGTATAGTGTAGTCAAATATTTAATGATTTTGTTTTTAAGGATATTTTATTTTAAATAAGGAGTTATTTAAATAGCTATTATTGTTGCTATGCTAATATAAATTTAGTATATGTTGAGATATAGTTAGAAGTTTAAGTATTGTGGGCGTGAAATTAAATGTTAAGTAAATCTAATAAAAATTATAATTCTAAAACTCTGTTGACTTCAATATTGTTAATCAATTTATATGCCACAAACTGGATAAAAATCTACATGTTTATAGTTTTAAAACACCTTATTAATGAAAAGATATAGATAATAAAAACGTTTACTGATTTATACGAAATTCATTGACCTAATAAGGAAAAATAAAGTTGTTTTCGTGTTTGTGTTATAAGTAAAAGTTATGTAAAAGTATTTTTTACAAACAATAAAAGGAAAAACAAATTTTTAAGTAAAAATAATTATCTCTTGAATTCTAAAAAATTTAATATCCACACAGTTAATATTAACTTAGTGGCACCACAACCTTACCTAATGGTATAATTTAGAAAAAGTGTTAAAATATTTTCCATTGGTATTAATACCGTTTTTACACAGACTTTGCAAATCCATGTTAATCTTTAATGAATAAGAAAATGAATTTTATTTCTACCTCTTCCAGATTAGTAAAAATAATACCTGGAGAATTATTTTGCACACTATCTAGAATTCTATTATTACCGATTATACAGAACACGCGGAGTTTAGGAAACATAATAGAATTGAATAGTGATTTACTAAAGCATATATTGAAATCATTTTGATTATAATCATAGTTGGATTTCACACGAAGGTTTTGTAGCTTAAATAGTGCTATAGTTGCTTAGTTACGTAAAAAAGCTTTTTAATGCTTAGAAAACCTTCGCGTGCCGTGCAACTATGATTATAATGTTAACTTTAGTGTTTGAAATCAGAAATAATAGCAGACATATTTGTATTGTGTATAAAATATAAATCCAGAATAATGATGTTGGCCAGTTATTTTTATTATAATCAATAATTTCTTTACAAATTTTTCTCATTCCAAATAATATTTTATAAAGTTGAAAATTATTCAGTTCTATTTTGTCATTTATTATTTTATTCGTGTCTTTCTTTATCCTAATTAATTTGGATTTTAAATAAAAGCTTATCAAATAGAAATAAATCATTTGCCATACAAGAAAATTGACTTAATAGTAACAGCTTAATGTCAGAATAATATGCCAATATATGGAAAATGTAAAGACTTTTATTACTGAATAGTTTAAAAAATAAGGAATGACAATAAACTGGATGGAATTACTGTGTATGGGATATACTTTTCTGCAATAAATAATTTGTCTGTTTTAACAACAATTTAGTAAATATCCCAATAATTTGTTAGTCCAATACTTTTTGGAGAAATAAATCCTGATAGAACTTCAAACAATTTTAAACATGGTTTATTATTATTATAGTAATAAATAAAATTGATTAACGGAGATAGAACTGGTAAATAAAATGCGAGAAAAACTATAAGATTTATAAAAACCTTATAAAAATATGCAAAATCTTCGATATATAGAACTACATTTTCATTATAGCTTTTTTTAGTTAATGATCAGGGTATCCCTGAGTGTGTAAGTCTGGTGAGAGGTTACTTTCCTACTTTTCAAAATTTTAGGGGGGGAGGATAAACTACTCGGATTTAAGCGACAATTTTTCTGCCATCGGACAAAAATACATGAAAAAACAAGAACGACACATTCATAGATAGCTCACTTTTAATAGGTATTTGCAATCTTATGTCAAGTTTATTAGTTTTTGAGTCAAGATAGCAAAATGACAAATACCTTTATTATTATAAGAAATAGGAGAAATACCTTTATAGAAATAAGACTGCTGACACACAGACAGACGGACGGACAGTGTCAAAAGCATAAGCTCTACTTTTTTAAAAAGTGAGCTAAAAATTTTTCCCCCATAGAGGTCATTTCTTATTTTTTAGGTAGGGGGTCAACTTTTTGAGAAATCATGGGGGTAACCCCCTCCAGACCCCCCTCTGGGACACCCTGTTAATGATACTAACTTTTAATAATTACAGTGTATAAGATCACAAGTATAAGATAAGGATTACAAAATTTATATCTCTTTTGATGACCACAAGGAAATAATGATTAGGGCTTTGAAAATCGTTAGAAAAATTAGTGCTAAATCGTTTGTTAATCGCTAGAAAAAAGTCCAAAAATCGTTAGAAAAATTCGTTAAAAATTTTAGATAATAAATTAATTTAAAAAGGATTTATAGTTATATAAACACTAAAATATTTCATTGTAAACCTTATTGTTACAAAAAAATTACTTTAAAATAAAATCTTTAGGTACAGAACTATCGATTTTGATAATTATCATTTTCAGAATTCACTTATTCTAAATAAATTAATCCAGAATCTTCATCGAACTCGTTTAGTAAATTTTAAATGATAATATTTTTTTACCAACTTATTAATTTATATAATTTTTAGTACATTTTAAGCTAAAATCCTTGAAATCGTTAGTTAAGTTTAAAATCGTTAGATTCGTTCGCATCTTTAAAAAATTTGAAGTGAATTTTAGACCTGCAATGTTTAATATGAAGTTATATATAGTTCGAATTAGGTAATTCTGTTGAAAAACTGAATCGTTAATTAAAGATATTCAAAGCCCTAATAATGATAAACCAGTTGGATATAAATGAGTTGCCGCTGTTTTTATAATTAGGTTTTTTGGTAAATTCATTTTTAATAATTATATGCAATCAAATTTAATGTTTAATAAAATACATTTTTGTTATCTTTATTCATTCAAAGTAAATGTAATACTAATTTAGGCAATAATTTTTATCTAATCATCGATCGGTTTTGTTTTTTACGAAAATTTATCTACCGTTAAAATTAATCATTTTTATGTGCTTTTAGTTAATAAACTGTTAATGATTGCGTTATATGAATTGCCACTTATTACTAAAATCGATAACGTTTCTTTCATAATATTTTAATCATTTCGAAATAGAAGTTATTTTGATATATTTTATTACTTTAATTCAAAAAGTAGAGCTTATGGATTTGACCATCTCTGTCTGTCTGTCCGTCCATCCTTCCGTCTATCCGTCCGTTAAATTGAGAACTCATAACTTAAGATGATTTGTATTTCGAGAAATTGGTAAACGTTAGAAGTTATAAGTCGCCGATAAAGAATTGATAACATCTGTCATAGGGAGTCAAGAATATTTTTCTTTAAGACTTATTATAAAACTTGTGTAATGTTAATACATTGCTTGGTCACACCATGATTTTCCTTTTTTCGTTTTACATATTAGGCGTCAAATGTCAAACTTTGTATTGAAACAACAAACTATATTATTTAATTGGCATTAAGTACTTAAATATTTTCATTTATAGTTTGTTGTTTCGATACAAAGTTTGACATTTGACGCCTAATATGTATAAAAAGAGAAAAAAGGAAAATGGTGGTGCGATCAGATAATGTATGGTTATTTTATAATATATTACACGAATTGTGTTAATATTTTAAATGAATATTGACATCAAATTGTTTGTGAAATGAATCATTTTAATCAGAAGTCTTTATTCGAAATTGAACCAATAAATATTATAATGAGAAATATTAAAACAAATATTTCTTAGGATTGAAAACTACACAGAAAATAAGTTTGTCATAATGAGAAATATAGTTTAAAACTAGATAAAAGTAGTTCAGTTTTATAAACTGAATTAAATTTTAAGATAGAAATTAGTCGAATGTCGATGCAAGGATTTTGTCCCAAAAATTAAAACAATTATTTATGTTCGGATTACTGAATACATCCTCACCGCTATACCTATTTGTGAAAATACGCCCTAAACGATGCACATCTGGATGCAACTCCTCGTACGATACATTTACCAAACCATTATTATTAACAGAATATGGTGGCAAATGCACATCACCGCT
>JAQIXJ010004636.1:0-10516 GCA_034700185.1 Phthiracarus laevigatus | reverse complement strand
ATCTTAAATTCACTTCAAAATTTTTAACGATTCTAACGAATCTAACGATTTTAAACATAACTAACGATTTTAAATATTTCGAACGATTTCAAGGAATTTAGCTTAATATGCACAAAAAATAATGTAAATTAATAAGTTGGTACAAAAATATTCTGATTTAAATATTTTAAACGCGTTCTACGAAGGTTCTAGATTAATTTATTTAGAATAAGTGTGTTCTGAAAATAACTATCACAATCGTTAGTTTCTGTATCTAAAGATTTCAATTTATAGTAATTTTTTTTATAACAGTATGGTTTTCAATAAAATATTTTATTGTTTAAATAACTATAAATATATTTAAAATTAATTTAGTGTCTAAAATTTCAAACGAATTTTTCTAACGATTTTGAAGCTTTTTTCTATCGATTAACAAACGATTTGGCACTAGTTTTTCTAACGATTTTCAAAGCCCTAATAATGACCGAATCAAACATATTTATTAAATTTTATGCTATTTATCAAATGATGTTTCACTTAAAATTCTTAATTCTGATTCAATTATTTCACTTAAAAATATAGAATTACCCATTTTATTATCAAATATTTTTAAAGAGAGGATTAATGAGTTTATTAGTTTTGTAGAACAATCCCAACTACTAATGTTAGACTAAAATGTAAAAATAAATGATTTTATATACATGTTTCACTTATGAATGCATTACTTTTAACACAATAAGTTTATACGAAATATACTGTATATTACTTTGAATAATAATTTATAAGCAAAATTCAATTAAGGATATTTGATTTCGAGTTAACCGGTTAACCTGTTAAGTCAAAAGTTATTCGCTTAAAATGTGCATCTCTAGTCTCAAAATATGCTTTCTTATATGAAAATGAAAAATATTTAAGTATTATTAAATTTCATTAAATTGTTGATTAATAATTTTTATTTTAAAGCTATGGAAAATGCTTTTTGGTTTCAGTTTATCGATTAAATTTAACAGTTGTAATAATTCTAACGTAATTTAATTCAAAATTTTATGATATACTGTATGATTTAATATTGTTTTATTTTTAATAATTTATCTTTTAGATCGATAATAACCGAACAGTTTTAAGTTGTATTAGTGGCCGATTAAATTCCAATTTAATTAGACGCGACATTAACATTACAGATGCGTTAATTCAAGATACTAGTATTAAATTAATTATAGATACATATGAACTAATTGTTAACAATAATATTACTATTCAACACAAACCTCATCCATTATCATTCGATGTGAATGTTTCCAATGAAAAATATAAGACTGATTTCGAATGGAGCGAATACTTCCAATATAAGCCAAATCCCATAATAATAGCAATAGAACCGAAGGCCACCATTAAAAGTGGTAATACTACTCTAACAGTGAGAGGCAAGCATTTAAATTCTGTTGCTTATCCTAAAATGGTTGTGGCCGTCATATCGCGCATTACTAGAGAAGAGATTCGTACATTAAGCTCTTGTGATTTTGATAATAGCGGCGATTTTATGATTTGTTTGGTCCCATCTCTCAGAGATCCTATACCTCCACCTAAGATCAAATATCCAATTGATGCGTACGTTAAATTTGTTATGGATGGAGTTAGAGATTTGGGAATTACTATCGATAAGTCAAGACTTGATTATTTCCCCGATCCATTCTATTTGCCTTTCACTGAACCTGAGAATATTCGTTCTGTTGATGTGGAGGACAGAATTCTTATGATTAATGGAAAGGATTTGACACCTGAATATCCTGTTAATATTAGAATTGATAGAAAAATTCCTTGTAATTTAACGAAGAGATTAAGCGAAAACTTTGATGCTATTTATTGTATAATAGAATATGATGAAAATATAGTTCAAATTGATGGTCAAAAGCATGTGGTGGAGTTAGAAGTGGGAAATATTTACGCAAAGTAACATTTTTAAGTTAATTAAAGTTTTTTAGTTTTTAATTTGATTGATTTTACTGTTAAGGCCTGGTTATATTCGTTTTGAACGAAAGCCGACAGGACTTGGATCTATTATGATTGCAATTCTTGTTCCCATTTTATTCATAATATTAGTTGTGGTTGGAGTGATGTATTATTTCAAAACTCGCCAAAATGAAAAACTTGCAGCTTTTGTTATTCACCACACTAATCGAGATAGCGTTGAAATTGGTAGAGATATTCCGCAATATACCAGAGAATCTTCTCGCAATAGTAAGATTTTATTATTAACCATTCGGTTAATAAACTATTAATTAAATTATTACACATAAAGCATCATTTTATTTAATTGAAGTTTATTAGCCTTTAAAAGGGTTGCACATGTTATAATGTTTTGGTGATGGTTAGGGTTATATATTTTGAATGTGTCCCAAAAATTGAATAGTAGTACCGTATGCAACCCTAATGTGCACGTAATATGATTTCCCAACAAATACCTTCCTCTATAGCATATGTGGGTCGAGATACGCATTCAACACGTCCTTTATTACCAGCGGAAGGCGTTATATTCCATGTGGACAACGAAACATTAGAGTCACTCCGCGACGCGCATATACTCATCGAAAGAGTGAATCTATTTTTAATGGACGTGATTGGTGAGGGACACTTTGGTTGTGTATATAAAGGTACTCTTCATTCTGTTGACAAGGATCTGGATAGAGAAGTGGCTGTAAAGACGCTTCATAGTTGTAAGTACAGTATTACAGTATTCATGGTATCGTCAGTTTCCACAAGTATTTTATCGATTTATTTATTATTATAAGCTGCGATAAATCGCGATGAAATGGATATCGAATCTTTCCTTCAGGAGGGAATTCTTATGAAAGATTTTAAACACCATCACGTGTTAACATTGATAGGTGTTTGTTTTGAAGAAGATGGTTCACCAATGGTAATATTGCCGTTTATGGAAAATGGAGATTTGCTTTCTTTTATAAGAGATGAAAAAAATATGCCAACAGTTAAAGACTTATTAAACTTTGCCATTGAAATAGCGAAAGGTAATCTATAAAAATGAGATTACTTGCACATAGCATTGTATTTAGTTTTTAAATTATTGTATGTTTTAGGTATGGATTATCTTTCTAGTCAAAAGTTTGTTCACAGAGACTTAGCTGCGCGGAATTGTATGCTTGATAGAGACTTGTGCGTTAAAGTTGCCGATTTTGGGTTATCTCGGGATATTTATGAGAGAGACTATTATAGTAGTGATAATAAAAAGTGTAAATTGCCTGTAAAATGGATGTCACCTGAAAGTCTAGAAAAGGGTACTTATAATACTAAAACTGATGTTTGGTCATATGGTGTTCTTGTGTGGGAACTGTTAACACGTGGTGTTACTCCATATCCAGATGTTGACAATTGGGATATTTTAAATTACTTAAAACAAGGTCGAAGAATGCCTCGACCTTCTTTTTGTCCTGAATTATTGTATATTATACTTTTGAGGTGTTGGTCTGAAGAACCAAAATTGCGGCCTAATTTTAATGAATTAGTTGATGAAGTTCAAGGCGTTATCACCAAATTGGAAAAAGGAGCCAAAAAGCAAAAAGTGGGACTTAATGTCACTTATATTAATTATCCATTGCCAAACACTTATGCTAATGATTCACAGATTGAAATAGAGAAAAAAAAACAAACTACCGCTGAATATGAGACTACGTGTTAAATGCTTTGAAAAAATTCATTATACCGTATTACGTTAATATTACGATCTCTTGCTTAAATATTTCTATAAAATCAAATATTTAGAAACTTAAGTCCACAATCGAGCATTATATTAATCAACTCTCAAATTGTTTTTTTTATTATTACCGGTATATTTTAAAATAACTATTTATACTTATTAGATAATATTTATGTTTTAAAACTTTTACCTAAGAATCCAAACATTGCATTTTGTTATGGCCAGTAACATAATTGTGCCTTCATTTAACGTTAATACTTTATTATTTATGATAAGTGCTTTAATGTTTTTATATTAGCTATTTTTATTTATACTTTTACGCGTAAGTGCCATTTATTTTTCAAATTTTTTTACATTTCATTTATGCATTCTTTCAAATTTTATTTAATTGTTAAATCTTGCGTATAATTCACAGAGTAAGCTATTTTTATAATATATTATTAAAAAGTGCCATTAATAATTGTAAATATATGCTAATTTATATTCATTTTACGATTATATTCATATTTAATAATTAAAATCAAACATTACATACACAAATTAGAATGTTAACTTATTATTAATAATTATTATTTAACGTGAAAATTAACGAAGCAATATTTAAGCATAACGTACTGATCAATTTTATTTCCAAAATAATTCATATACATATTAAGACAGTCAAATAAACTACTTTTAAAACTAATTTAAAATGAATTAATAAAGAATATTACAGAAATGATAAAATCTAAGAATTAATAAGAATTTATCGAATAATAATAACGATAAGAAATGTTTACAATTGGTATTATAAGACATCAGCGCGTTTGTCTCTCAGCTTCGACCGAGACTTGGTTCTTGCTTTACATGAAGCTATATTACTCATATTCTAAACAAATGAGTCAGTTATAAGTTATATACATTTACATGTATCGGTAGTAACATAATATAAACATATTACGGTAAAACATACCCTTTCAAATTTAGTTAATTTGTTAATAGCAGGATCGAGGTTAGAGAGTGAAGGACCCAATTCAAAGATTTCTCGTAGTAATTCATTTTCAGCTATAATTACAAAAATATTAAATACAGTACTGTATAACGTTAACGTTAACGTTAATTAAATAAATAATAATGTAATGAATGATTCATACAGAGATGTAAATTCATTCCTGACTTAAGAACATCGCAAAAAGCGTCGTACTGTCTCTTTCTACACCACGAATCAATATTAAGTCGTTCTCTACCAAATTTAACAGTAATAAGCGGTGATTCTCTTTCCTCTACCGCACGCATTATATCTCTAAAACTAGATCGTTGCTGTCTTCGATCTTTTTTAGCTCTGAACTTTTGACTATCAGTTGCCAACATTCTTAGCTTATCGCACAACAATTCCATTTGGTCACATTCAAACTCTTGGTCGCATTCTCTAGCGATTTCGTGTAACACTGCTATACACTCTCCACCAGCAATACGCACGTCAACGCTTGGAGAGTCTAATAATTCTGATATCTTTTTAATATTTATTTTAGCCAAATGCAAACCAAAATTTGGGGAATGAATTGTCAATAAAAGAGTCCATGAATAGAGACAACTAGAATGCAATGCAGCGATTTCTGGGGTGTGATTGGGTATCGATCCATTTCCTTTATAAAATGATGCCGAAAATATTGATTGGAAAGAATCCATAATAGTTTCAATTGAATCCAAACCATTACTCGTAATAAAACAGCCCAAACTAGAAACATATTTATAGCAAATAGTAAAACATGTATAGATATGTATAGATATATTGGTATTGAGTACAGTACCCTAAAGCCACTGCACATTTCGATCTAATATTTGGCGAAATACAATTATCAACTAAAGCTGGTATTAAATGCGATTGCAAATCAAAAAAGAGTGAATCCGTTTCATTACATGTACCCATAGTTATAAATATCACACTCGATAAAAGTGCTGCTGAACCTAATTCTTCACCTTTTCTTTTCATTGAACGCTCCAAAAGGTCAGCGATGGTTACTTTTCTGATTATTATAACAATTATTTGATATGAATCAACAATCGACAGATCATAAGCTTATGTCTAATAACATACCTATCCATTATAAATTCGTAACAAAACCTAGTAATCAAAGCTTTTTTGATGGCATCCAAACCCATTTGACGTGTTTTGGCACTTTTACTATTTGTAGCGTCAATGGCTTCCTTCAGTTTATCTTCGAAACCATCAAAATCAGCAGCAGCTTGTGTGCCACTGTCTTCATCATGCATATTGTCGTCATCGATATTGAGCTCATCGCTGCCAATGTCTGCCAACTTAGCCGATGACGTACAAGACGTGAGAGAAACGTTGTCACCAGTTATCGACTCGCAATCATCGCTCACAACAGCCAAAACTAATTGCGATCCTAAATATTAACATATCATATTCATATTCATATTCATATTCATATTGATTGGTAACATATGGTAACACAAACCTTTATGTGGTTGTTTTTTACTCTGATAATTCTTACGGTTAGGCATTATAATGTATACTATGTTTATAATTATGTTTATTTGTTTAACTAATTAAAAATATATTGATATAAAGCTATAGCGTTTGCTAAAGTCATAAAATATAGTATTGATTGTAAAATGATATATAATTACAATTATTTAATAATTGATTTAATAAATAGTCAGATAAACTGTAGATATAATCACACATTTTCAATGTACAGTACAGTATAACGTTATGACGACGATATGTGTGTGATTACCGTATTGTTTCAACATTATGGTGACTCACTCTCACTCCTCTATTACTTCACAACAATGACAACAGAGAACGCTAATAATAACATAACTTATAACTCACGTGTCAAACTTACTAGTTTATTGGTTTATCCCCATTTCGCCGCATTTCATATCGCCGTTTCCTATTTCGCCGCCTAATAATTTACATTTATTGAAAAATTTATGTTATCACACCTTTTATAATAACAAAATATGAATGACCACATGTTTGACCATAGAACAAATGACCACAATTATTGTCTTTTATCACAAGTAAAAAAAATTTACAATCACAGGAATCATCGAATACTTCAAAAAGAAAAGGCAATGCTAAACAAAATTTCTGAGAAGATTAGAGTAGATTTATGAGAAGAATACAGTTTAATAGCAGTTTCACGTGATAATCGCTTTTCTATTATTTGTTATCTCATAAATTCAGTTCTCACATCATTGTATATATGAGGTCCAGGTTTATGAGCATCAGAATTACACTTTTCATTTAAATTTGCTTTAAATTTTTTATTTTCAATTTTTACCCGTTGTGGTGGATGGTTGTGAACTTCCAAATCAATTTTAAAGGGCGTGTCATTTTCAAACGTGACTCTCGCACCGCAATTACTTTTACATTTCCAGTCACTTTTAATGCCTCTATTTTTGGCTTTTCGATATAAATATCCGTTAAATAATAGTAGTTTCCCACCTTTTTGAGAATTTATAAATTCAAATGTATTTTGCATTTTTGACCAACTCTTGTCATATGTTTTAGAAATTTTCCAAAATAATACAAATAACAAAAATTTTTGAGGTGGCTTAATGAGAGGCGGCGATATGCAACCTATTTTAGAGGCGATTTTAGTGGCGGCGAATTGAGACGGCGAAATGGGAAGTTAGCGTTTTATTAATATTGGATACTTTCACACTAAAAAGTGTTTAATTTAATTTCCATCATTTCATGCAATTATTTGTACGTATAATCAACGATGGATTTGGTGCAATATGTTTCCATTGACTGAGTATTCATTTTTATACTGAATAGACTGGTAAATGAATTACGCCAATGCGTTTATGCGTCATACGCACACTATCCAAGTCATCGACGTGGGCGACAGTCCACATAAACCGCACAAATGTTAAGCACAGAGTCAGACAGGGAATGGCTTTAGTATAACATTTCCCTACATTCATATATTGAGTAACACATGTATGATCCAAGTATAAAACAATGCCTTAAAAATATCGCAAAATCCATTGTTAAGTATACTATGTAAATGCTTTTATGCGTATTAACGCTAATGCATAGTACAGGGTGTCAACAAAATTGAATGAAACACATTTAATAAGTTATAAAAGTTATAATAAGTTAAAATTATTAATTTTTTTTCAATGTGCGATCCTTTGTTATAATACACTTGACGACATCTTTTCGGCCACGATTTCAACGCAAAATTGATAAGTTATTGGGGAGTCTTTCTGAAATCACTTTTTATTACTTTTTTGAGGCCATTTATTGTGACATAACTTTATATTTTAAATATCCCAATAAAAAATAGTCACAACGGGCCACGTCTGGACTGTTAGGCATCCATTGCTATAAATGGTATGTTCAATGATTTGAGATATTCCAGGGTCTTTTTCGATCCATGAGA
Organism: Phthiracarus laevigatus; assembly: GCA_034700185.1. Taxonomy (NCBI): domain Eukaryota; kingdom Metazoa; phylum Arthropoda; class Arachnida; order Sarcoptiformes; family Phthiracaridae; genus Phthiracarus; species Phthiracarus laevigatus. The sequence goes on along the minus strand of JAQIXJ010004636.1, from coordinate 2,419 downwards.
AGGAGAGTAGTCTTGTTGAAACAAGAAGTCATTGTTTGGATAAAGTTTATGTAGAGCCTGTCTAATAAATGAATAATGTTGTTTATGTAGTACTCGCAGTTACTTTTTGCTCGGGTTCATCAAAACGTAAATTCGTGCAGCCATTAACCGAAATACCTACCCAAACCTTTAGGGTGAAATGCGATGGTGAAATTTTCACAGTCGGCTCTTGTTTGTATTTTACTCATATACTGAACTTTGGTTTTTCTGTTGCAGAAGGTTAAGTAGAACCATGCTATATCTGTTGACATCACTTTTCTCCACCTGTGTTCGCAATGAAGCTGTATATCTGCCATAACCAGTGGTACCTGTTTTCGCGCGTTTCGGCTGTTAATTGGTGTCCTTTTGGTTTTTTAACATCCTAAATCCTAATATCTTGTTAATTGTGTATTAAACTACTCTTATAGACACTCCTAACTTTATGACAATTGCTTGTTGTGTCAATGGGATAAGGTTTTTCACCAGCACTCTAAGCTTGTTGTTTGGTTTTTGATAACAAACGTTTTCAGCCACATTTACATGTTATGTAACATTATAATAATTGTTTTCATCGTAATATTTTATACCAGATACTAAACTAAAACTTACTTTAATTTTTAATTTTATATAATAGTTTATAATGGCTCTATTTGACCATTTTAGTCCTAAAAAGACTTGAATCTGACCAACTAAATGCAGATCAGTTCTTAAAACACGATTATTGTTTACATTATAATTTTACTCTATACGCTTTAAAACTATATACTTTTCATATTAACTTAAATTTTATTACTAAAATTTTAATAACAAAAGTGTTTCACTTAATATTGTTCACACCCTGTTATGCGCACTCATACGAGCGTACTTAACATTTTTCACAAAACGATGCTCAAATTTGGTAAATTGCAGATGGCATTAGTTTCTCGTGATGACACAAATGAAACAAATACTTTATTATACTAGAAACGAAAAATTCAGGATAATCCTTATTCATAGAACATAGTTGCAACTAATACAATAAAAGACGTGGACCAATCATATATCAAGCATTTTGAGACCTATTTAATATTCCTTATGGCAATAATGAATTTAAGTAATCGGTAATGTATGTAAACATAAAATGTTATACGGATATAAAATTGTTTAAATTCCCGCAAAGCGGGTTAGTAATACTATTCTTTACCGAATTTGAAAAACTAAATTGTATTTCATTAAAATTTAGCATTTTTTTAAAATTAATGTCAAAAAATGTGTAAAAACTTTACGACCCATTGAAATAAATAACGATTTTATATACCTTTTAACAATTTACTTTAAACAAAATTATTTACTTTTTCAAAAATTTAGTCTAAATTAATTATTAAAACAAGACTGAAAATTAATAATGCGCTCACTTTTATTCTATTAATTTTTAAGTGAATAGTTATGTACATTATTTTATTGTGTATCGTACCAAAAACCCATTTCTTAACATAAAGAATTAAAAAATGAAAAATTTTTTTTAAAATCAAAAAAAAGTCCACAAAGTGAAATCCAATAGCTCGATTTTACAACGTTGGCTAAATACTTAATTTACTTCCCAATTAATAAAATTTGAGAGAAGACTGTTTCTTAATTGCACACATATACATTGTTCAGAAGTTCAAAAATGTTACTTAATTAACAAATTAGTTTTGTTTTTTTCGGGTTTGTAAAAAAACAGGTTTATTAGTATGTTATATATAACGTTATGTGCTATTTAATCCATGAGTGCAGAGAAATATTATACTTATGCCACGCCCTGTCTGGCTTTATGCTTAACATCTATGTGGACTATCTGGACTGGCGCCCACATTACTAGTATGTTATTATTATTATTTTATTTAAATGGCACCCATAAATGATCTAGTGTTCAACTTTGAACCCAAAATCCTAAAAAATATTTTAAAAACCAGTCACATCCTTAGGGCTTTAATACATTAAAAGGTTTTGGTTAAATTGAGAACAAGACTAAATAAGTCTGGAAGTAAAACTTACTATTTTGTGAATAATAATTAGGAGTAGTTATAAATGTATAATCTCTGAAACTAACGGGTTACATAGAACCCTTTAGTTCCAGAGATTATACATTACCTGTGGATACAAAAGATATTATATATAATCATTTAAATCAATAAAGAAATAAACAAACGCGAATAAAAAATTTATTAGATTTTATTTTTCAAAACAAAAAATACAAATATTTTACATAAAAAATTTATTTGGAAATCGATAAAATTAGGCAACTTAGTTAAATTATAAATGGGGATATTATTAAATAAAACTTATTAAATAGAATATTCATGTCTTCAAATGATTTATAACCAGTTGAAAATATTTTTCCAGTATGATGAACTGTAAACACTTTATTATCAACCCTATA
>JAQIXJ010004635.1:0-10517 GCA_034700185.1 Phthiracarus laevigatus | reverse complement strand
TATTTTGTTCATTTATTAATGCTATTTATAGCGCTATTTTTGTATGCTATAAATGCTATTATTTTGACTCTAGTAATCTTAAACCATGATACTCTCTCGTATTCACAACTAAATACTAGTGATTAATATTATTTCTGAGGTCTTTTCTTTTTAATCTTTCGGGCATCCGAAAGTCTGAAGTGAATCCTGAAAATTTCAATTTTTAAAAGGGGGAAAAACTCATCCGATTTAACCAAAAATTCTTTTAAAAGTTTATGCTCAGAAATTTATTACCGTAGTTATGTTCAGTCATTTTAATGAAATATATTTCTAATAAATAATTATATTATTTTAACTTTAGTTAATGGCATTAATCGAAGTAACTGATAAGAAAATTGGATTCTATTGTTGGAAGCTATTCATTATTAACTATTTTAAGTTTTTTGAAGTAAATAAAAATATTATTTTACTAAAAATATTAGTTAATAAAAACTTTTAAATTATAGATTTTTGCTTATTTTGCCATCATTTTTATGAAACTAATTGAATCATCATTCTATGGCAATGATATACTCCATTCACTTTCTTAAATGTGAGTTAGTTTGAGAAACTAGTCATTAGATTATCTAGATTTATACTGAAAAATGGAATTCTTTATAATATAATGTAAAACATTTGTAAATTTAAATTAAGTGAAAAATTAATTCATAGAATTTTATTATGTATAAACGTTTATGCCTGCGTTTTAAATAAAATAAAAAACAAAATGCTGTATTAATCAAACTTTATTTCATACAATATAGTTTTAACTTTTATTATTTACGAAAAAATTATTTTATTCTAAAACAAGAATTGCACATTCATAGAGAGCTCACTTTTTCTTATAGTTAAACTAAGCTAAAATTTTATTTAAAATCTCAAAATAAAATACGTGCAAATTACAGTGGTCGAGCTAGTGCGGACAAACAAACGGACAGACATTGTCAAAAGCATAAGCTCTCCTTTTTTTCAAAGAAGTGAGCTAAAAATTATTTTATTTTAAATTATCAACCTATTAACACATTAGACTTATAATCTACTTATTATGAGTGGATCATAATTTTAAATCTAATAATGCTAATGGATATTTTAAGAGATCAATATAAATTGTGGTAATATTGTAATAAATACAATTAATGATGTTCATGTTATAGAATACATTAATTAGAATCTATGTTTGCATTACTTGTGTGTAAATTTAAAATTTTGCAATTCAATGAGTTATGTGCACCGCACAGGCAAAACGTGTTTAGATTTGTTAAAGATTTATACATTTAGTAAATGGGTGAAACATAAGTGTTAAAGAAACAATCAGAAGTATTAAACAATTAACAATTGGTAATAAATAATAAATACATTTTTCTTTGTTTAAATCAATTTCAAACTTTAATAATTTTGTTATTGTAAACATTATTTAAAACCTTTTTATATTTTATTACTATTCACGGTCAGAAATTTGTTAAATTTTGGTCGGTAATCGGTTAGAATTATAGTCAAGCTAGAAATTAAGCACGCATTCGGCGGGAGCCAACAAACTAACTACTCGAACTCTATCCAACCCGAACTAGAACCAACCAGAACTCGACCCAACCCGAACTCGATCTAACCGATTTGGTTTTCCTTGTTCTATGAGTGACTAATCCTGAACATTCTAGAACATTCGAAAACATAAATAAAAACTATATTATTTGTAAATATTTAATGTAGTTAATATACCAGTCAGATAGTTACATGACTTAATACATGGAGGTAGTGGGTTCGAATCCCATGTGTCCCTTGTAAATAAGATATGTTAATCTCAAAAGAATTTTATGTCCTGTTCCCCAGCCAATGGTTGCAGCCAGTACGTTAAACTAGCTGGATGGTGAAATTCCAGTGAGATCGGAGTTACATACATTTAAAAGAATTCATAATGCCGTGCAGTATGCTTAGATCTGGTTAGCAGTTGCTGGGACGCGGTTCATAACAAACATTGCTAAGCATATTAACTCATAATCCGAACACCTAACTACTGATCCAGATAGCCACCCGACTGATCACTATCTTCACCCGAATGATTGCTAATACCACCCGACTGGAAATAGTCCCAAACCCCAATCAATAATGATCCTGAAACATACCCGATTGATCCCGAACACTACCACTTAAGCCCGAACACCACAATACTTATCCCAAAACACACTCCACTGATTCCAAACCCCACCAGACTGTTCCCGAACCCCTTCCGACTGATCACGGAAGCCAACCGACTGCTCACGACTCTACCATGCGGCTCCCGAACGTACCCCGACTGGTCCCGAAATCCACCCGATTGATCCTGTGAGCTACCCGATTGCTCAAAACACCACCGGACTGCTTCCGAACTCCACCCCGCTAATCAACAACCCCCACCAGACTTATTGCGAACCTCCCCCGATATCTCCTTGATCCTACCCGACTGCTCCAGAAACCACTTCCGACTGCTCATGAATATCACCAGACTGATCAAAAGCCACACCAGACTTATCCACATATCCACCATGCATTCCTTATTCAACAATTTTACATTATAGTGTGCCCAACCCTTCTTTTCGCTCCATTTATTTGACATGGGTTGAATGATAAATGTCGCACGTGAATTAAAAAGTATTTTTGAATTTTTGAATGAGGGAGTGTCAACAATCTTAAACCCCGATAATTGCTTCCCTAAATTCAATCTGTATCATTTGATATATGAGTTGATGGCGTGGACTTAGGGGTGCTTATAATGCTTATAATAAATCAAGTAATCAACACCAATTTTTTCAGGAAGGGCCCCATTAACTCGAAACCTCTTTTTGTGCACACCATTTTTTAAGATGATTTCAATGATTTAGGGGTCAAGGAGGTGCTGCCACAATAGAAGCTGCCTATAAAGGATATACAGACAGGTTGAAACATTTGGAAAAATTAAAATAAGGAGTTGACCACACCCTCGAGTAATCCCTAATTTAACTCAGTTATTTCAGCTGAGTTGAATGATTAAGGTTGCGAATAGCAAAATATAACTATTTTTGTTGCCTCCCGATTGAGAAGGTGCCAGTACACTCAAAACCTCCTTATAAGCTATCCTTAAAAGCTATACTTATAAGTTTCAGCACCCATTTTTAAGAGGGGGTCCCACCACCTCGGAACCTCCAGCTGTACACTCGGTGGAAACTATCTTTAAGCTGTATCCAACGATAAAGGAATTGAAGGGTTTAGTAACCGGGAAAGCTTATAAAGGGTATCACAAACAGACACATAAATAACTTTGAAATGTTGATAATGTATTTATGATTTCTGTTAAACTTTTCAGTCAACATAAATGTTAATGAAATGAATTAAATTTTATGTTTTACATTTCCATGTGTTTATGATTAAAGCTGCGTTTGTTTATTAAGGTAGAACACTAATACAAACAAACAAAATTGATACGATAGTAAAATTTAGACGAAATTGTTTCCAAAATTCATGTTAAGTTGGACAACGCGTTAAACAGTTCGGATGAACGCTCGTCTAAAAATAATGTGGAACAACCGTTGACGCCACGAAATAATTGCTGCCGAAATGATGAGTCCATATCGTTACTTAAGTCTAAGAGAAATCGTCGTACACCGAGCCGCCTTAACCAATAAATAAACCGTTGTTAGACGTTTGGAAGTTAATATAGTTACACGTGTTAACTTTGAAATATAGTTTAAAATTTCTAATTTACTTTCAAAATCGAGCTAACCATGTTGTTACATTTTTTGTGTTCCTAATTTTATAACGTTTATTTTTGCTTGTCATATCCCATTATTTCATTGTTAACTACTTAAATTAATTGTTTAACATTACTTCTTTTGTTAACAATAACCCAAATCTGATTGACAAAAATTTGAGCGATTCAGTGAAATTCACTGTATGTCTATCCGTAAATTAATTATTTTAATTAACAGTTTTATCAATTTATTATATTAGAAAAATACAATAATTGTTGGTTTACGACATTATAATTTGAAAATTTTAAGCATCATATTGAATTTATGATTCTAAAATTGTTTAAATAATAAATGTGATAATGACCCGTGGTAAACGCGTTACTTCAAGTTTCATCTGTGGCTGTCACCAAAATCCTCATCCTCATCATTGGAATTGCAGGACATGCTTAGGCTTTTTTTCCTAGGCTTGGACATCTATCGTGCTGCGTCCAGATCTTTGGCTAATAGGGGAAGATCAACACGTTAGTTTCACCCGTTACGAAAACTATACGCGTTCTGAGAGTATCTGCGTTGTCGCTGTTTTCGTTTATAGCCGTTATATCATGAAGAACGTTATCCCTTTCAACCCATGCTGCGTCAATTTCACTCAGTGTCGCGTTCTGTTAGCGGCGAACCCCTATCTTCGACCGCTTTATTTCGTTCAACTTCATTTGTTGCCGTTTTGATGGACTGCATGTCAAACCTGGAAGTATCGTTAATCCATTTACGCGTTAATCCAAGAGTGGACAAGTAGATTAAACGCCCAAACGGGTTCCCGATTTTTTGAGCTTCCGCGGGCCCCTGACACTGTTCCTCTGGCCGGGCCGGGTTCGAGATAAAACCTGTCGGGCCTAAGAGGTGCCGGGCTTTGAAATTAATTTCTCAGGCTGGGTCGGGTTTTGAATTGATTCAAACATTTTTTAAAACTTCATCTATAATGTATTTTTAAATTAAACAAAAACTTAGAACAAAATTTTAGTTATACTAATTCAATTTATCATACTAGAGAACACAATTAAAATCTGATAAAGTGATAAAATAATATTTTTAAGGTCGAATTATAATAATATTAAATATAACAAAATTTTGATAAAATGTTTTTTATAAGAATTTAGCTCCGGCCGGGTCGGGCTTTGACCTATCGGGCCGAAGTCGGGCCGGGCTTTGAATTTTTTTAAAAAGTTGGGCTTGGGGTGGGTAGGGCCTGAACATTACGTACTGAAATCGGTCTCTGGCTTAAAAACTAACGATTAGGGAGTCTAAAGTAGATGAAGCAAGAAATTCAACTACGGCTGTCAGGCAGATCCTTCAACAAGAACAGTAGAAGCATTTCAAAGACCTGGTGCTGTTTGAAGAATAAATCTCTGTTCTACAACAAAAATTGGAATCATCGGAGCGAACAGTGGACGTTAAGACTTTTCAAAAATAAAATAACTTAATAAATATTAAAATACATTTTTTTTGTCTTTTTAACTGCATTAGGCCTTCAAATTTTGAATCGGGACATAAGGTTCACGGTTATAGCCCTAATCAGAGAATGATATCAAAGCGGCAAAACGTCGAAAAGTCAATCTATAGCATTAAGACCAAGAAACCGTCGCAATTAGTATTTATTCTTAATTTTTAAAAGTTTTTTAATTATTTTTTTAATCATCAATTTTTTATTATTTGTGCATTTTATATAATTTTTTACATTGATTTGTATCTTATTCTTACATTGATTTTTATCTTATTTTTAAAATAATACGTTTTATGCAAAAAAATTAGCTTGATTTATATTTACTTTTTATTAAAAATTACTATTATTTCATTGAAGGGCATTATTTATTTTAGCCAATCAAATTGCAAATAAAATTTTAGAATTGGCAATTAAATCTATGAAGTCAATGCGTATATTTGCTCTACACTACTAGCATTTCTTATTTGTATTTAAAACATTTTATTTATTTCAAAAATTCTCACAAAAATTTACAATAGCACTACGATAGTCATGGATCTGTGTATTTTTTATTTACTGCAACAAAATTTGATTTGTAGGCTTAATCCGCTAAATATTCTAATACCCTATGTCTCAGAAGCTTTTTATTTGAACCAAAAAATCAACTAAATGCTCCTTTATTCTCTTGGAAACTTTAAAACATCTATTGATCACAAAACAAACAGCTTTTTTGACATTAAAGCGAGAATAAATTATTATATGATGAAACGTATACTTAAGCACTTAATTTCTGTAGAACATTTCTTGTGAAATTTTGAATTGATTGTTTGAAAATACAAACTTTTAAATTATATAATATACAGTCGCGAATGTTGTAACATACCAATTGATTTTTGATAAACTTTAAAATATTTCAGATTTAAGAGCAATATAATAATGAGATGTATTTTGCTCCGGATAACAATTAATTTCTTTCACCCCTATTTTTAGGTGGGCGCATAATGCCTCGCCCCTTCCTTTTGCGCCGATGCGCGATCTTAAACAATGGAAATATAAATCACTCATTCCTCGATATAACTGCTTTATTTATAGTGTTGGTTTAAATGGGACGCTGGTTTAAATTAAAAAATTCAAGAGAAATCTATTGCTATGATAATAGCTTATATAACAGCTTATAAATTATATATATAAAAAATACTTTTTCGTTTCTCCCTCCGTCCGCAATAATGCTTTTTGCGCATATCACGCGCAAACTGTAAAGCGTTAAATAAGCTATACAGTACTGCATTATTATATGTATTAAATGATAGAGAACATTATTGTATTGCGCGTGAAAGTTATAGTGGGAATTAATATATAACGGGCCAAGCATATAAGGCTATTATTAAGTTTATATTAATTTTATATATTAAAATCCCAATTAGATCTTATTAAAACTGGAATATGCCACATTTAATACTAACCACATTTTGTGATTTTAGCAAATTTTTCCTATTTTGCATAGTTTTTTGGTCGAATTTTGCCATTTTGAGTCTGTTTATCCCTAATTTCACAATAAAAACCGTTACATACCACTTAAATTTTATAATTAAAACTGGTTATTTTTGCCTATCATTGACTGTTTTGACTAGCTTTTTCATCATTTTTAGCTTAAAAATCCCAATTATTATGTTACCTTAAATATTAACAATAATTTGGTAATCTTAGCTTAACTTTATTCACTTGGAACAGTTTTTTGGCCTTTTTTCCTAATTTTAGCATGATGTTTGCTATTATTAAATAAAAAGTAGCATATGCCACTCAATTTCTAACCTAAAATTTGCCCATTTTTGTGTAAATTCGTCTATTTTTCTTATAATTTTGCCTATATTGACAGAATTTTATACATTTTTGACACTTTAATAGCCAATTTTAAGCTTACGTTTTGTATTTTTGAGATTTTTAAAAATCCTGATTTACCTTAAAATCCCTTTATTTGCATGAAAAATAGTGGTTAATCACTTTATAAACAAAAAAATTTGTGAATCACTTAATTAGAGTTAAAACAATCTCCCTTAATTTGCATAAGAAAATAATCAAAATCCATTTATTAACATAAGAAATTTGTATAATTTCTCTATTTGAGTAAAGATCAAAATGCCTTAATTACCTTAAGTGCGCACAAAAAGACAGACGGACGGACAGACAAATTCAGCAGCGAGCATTACGGGTTCCAAAAAACATAGGATCAGATACAAAATCTACTAAGAAGGCTTATTCGCAGATTATCCTAGACGGGTGTCCTAGTTAATAATATAAAAAATACTTTTTCGTGTCTCTCTCCGTGTGTCCGCAACAATAAATTTTTTAACAGAATATAAAATATTTTATATGAAAGAAAATATTGTTGTTGCATGTGTAAAATGCTTAAAAATAATTTAATTGTTAATTTAAATTGTTTAAAAAATTTTTTAACGCAAAAAAGAACAATGTTTATCGCGCAGGAATTAAGCGTAAGATTCAACAATATGTATCTGGTAAATATTTTATTTTAACAAAACAATCAAAATACACAATTAAATCATTTTCAAGCGTATAACATACAACTAAACTATACTTTCTTTCATTAAAATTTTTTGGTCGTCATTATTATGCATTAATGGGGTGGCTAGTTTTTATTAAAATAAAGTTTTCCATAAATCAACAACTTTTTATAAAACTCATTAAAACATTAACCTGTTATTAAATCATTACTTAATAAGTTTATATGATGTTTTTGAATGGGTTATTATCAAAATTCATCACGCATATGGATTAATTCTCAACCAGAGATTTTTACACACGCATGTATATCATCTATTACCTTAGCATTGTTAGTTTATACCGGGTATTCTAGCTCACAGACTTAATATTTTGTATTCTATTATAGAACACGTACACATGCTAAGTGTCTGACAGTTAAGATTTATTTAAGTTAACCCGCAAACTTATTATTTCGACTTATAGAGTTTATTAGGTGAATAGATAGGGTTCTGGTGTCTTTGTGTATCAATCATAGGCATTATTCAAAACATTAAACAAAAGAATTTCATTATATGTGTATGAGATTAACTTTTCGTAAGTTGATAATCAGAAGGACAGTTAGTATACCAATTAAATAACAAGCATCACGTATCACACGACATACTATTAATAACATAACCAATCGAAAACCTGATTAAATAATAGTCTATGCGATAAAATTGACTAATTCACTTCATGATCTTTCGATAAAATCCTCTTTATTTATAATTCCGTTTTTTACCCATCAGTAAAAATTTTTTATTCGATTGCCGTACATTTCGAAAGGATAGCTAAATAATGTGCAAGAAAATGGTGTTTATAGGGTAACAAGTGTAAAGTTTTAAATTTTCGCTAAATTTAAATCGTTGACCACCACTTTGAAAATTATCTTATAATTAGAAAAAATTTACCCTAGTTTATTACGAAATATATTAGCAGATGATATTTACTACACGATAAAAAATTATGACATATTAACGAGAGCCGCAATTAAAATTAATTCGGTTTCTGTTGTATAGAACGCAAATAGTTATTAACAAAATTTTCATGTTTGGCGAAACGTGAAAATTTTGTTAATAACTATTTGCGTTCTATACAACGTATACCCTGAGGTATTTGGTCACGGAAGTCTGACCGAACCGCCTGCGCGTACTGCCGCGTGGAGATATGGCTTTAGCACTCCAACCGATTATAAGGACATGGAAGTGTTTTGCGGCGGATTTACGGTGTTATTCTATACTGTTTTATTAAATTGATTATTACTAGGGCTAAAAATAAAATATTTGCACAGTAGTCTCCTCATGATTGACATAAAAATTTAATAACTGTTTAATTCTATACATTGAATTATTTTCTCACCAGAAACAATGGGTAAACGGCAAACTAAACTACAAAGCCGGGCAAACGGTGGACATCACTGTAAACTTCGCCGCTAACCATGGCGGCAATTTTGTGTTCCGTATATGCCCGGTCACTAACGAAAGCAAAAAAGTGACGTGGGATTGCCTGAAATCGCATGAACTGATCGTAACCGAATCTAACAACGTTGTATGGTTTGATCCATACAAAGACGGAGGTTATAAGGGAGACACGAAGCTGCACGTAAACTACCAGCTGGATTGACGTGAAACAAAATAGTGTGTACGTTCTGATTTAAATTTTCTAACTAATTTATTAAAACACAAACTCAATTATTTTATTTAATTTTATGAATAACTTTAAAATCACAATGTGATTTGAACTCGTTTAAACTGTCAGAATTAAGATAGTCAATTACTTTAGTTTGTAATAGAGATTTTATTTGGTTTTATAATGAATAAAAGTTATTAATTCAAACTATAGAAAAACGAATGTACTAAAATTAAAAAATATTAAGAGAGCAGCCAAAATGTCTAAAATTAACCCAAAAATAAACTAAAAATTTAAAACACGCATAAAATGCTAAATTTAAATAAAATAAAATTTTGATTTTGCTAAAATGAATTTATTTAATGATCATTAGCTGAAGCCTATTAATATTTTTTGCATTACATCTCTTTTAAGAAACATTTTTTGATATTTAGGGTTATAAGGAGATTCTACTGTATCAGTTCAGGTCCGTCAAAATAAACTTGTAATTTATATAATTTTAAGTCTATTAGCATGATTTTCTACTCTATCGCCTCTAATTATAATTTGTGAACGCATTGCTTGCAAACGATAAGTGTATCCCATGCCATTTATTTCTTTTATTCATTCCCTGAGTTTACGAAATTTAACTCCAGTGAATAGAATTTAGTCCAATCACAAGATATAGTTTGAAGTAATAATTTTTAAAATTTTTTAACTTACTCCCCCCTAAAAATGTTATTAATTTTAAATAATTCAAAAGAATTCTGTTGTTAAAATAAATAAATTTTTTGGTCAGCATTTTCATTAACTATATCTGATTTTAATTTATAGATCATATGATGGATTTCATAGTAAATGGGAACGGGATTCATAGTATTAAGATGGATAAGAAGCAAAAGCAGTATTTAAACAAAATAAATTACTTTAACGCTATCTATATTAAATAAGATAAACCAATTAAGATTAGTCAATGAATTAAACAAAATATGTTGCAAATTTTATTTACTTAACTTATTAAATTTATAATAATTTATGATAATTTTATTAATTTTCTTAAACTGAATTTTTTCAATCAAAATACGACGAGTTCGGCTTAGCTGACGGTGATATCGGTAGTACCACTGCTCTGATAACCCTCAGTGGCCATAATCTGATAATTGTGAGTTCCT
>JAQIXJ010004634.1:0-10519 GCA_034700185.1 Phthiracarus laevigatus | reverse complement strand
CAAAACTTTGAATCTACAGGTTTTAATTTATTTAAAGAATATTGCAACAATTGTTCAAAAATGAGTTTTGCTTTTCAGTCGTACGTTATACAAACGTTGGCTAAGTTGACAAACAAATGTAAAAATAATTCATTCATCGTATTTGAAAGATCATTATTTTCAGCCGAGGACGTTTTCACTGAATATCTTTTTAGGAATAATTTTTTATCGTCTATTGAATATGCTATTCTTAAAAAATGGTTTAATCTAATATACAACTATGGGTATTTAACACCAATTATTATTGTGTACTTACAAGTCGATCCATCAGTAGCCATTACAAGAATACAAGAAAGAAACAGAGAAGGAGAAAATCAAATTAATCTGAAAAAATTAAAAGATATAATTAGATTGTACAATATGTTTTTAATCAAACTTAAAAAAAAAATTTAATTGTACTTTTATATAGAGGGTGTCCGGAAAGTCGAACAACATTTTAGTTTTTTTTACTACTAAGCGCGCGATTGACATACATTGTTGAAACTTATGGAACACTTCGTAAATAAGTTTTTGTTCGACATTATCATAAATTTATTTTTAAATGAGAAAATTGTAAGCAATGTAAAGACTTAAAAGAGAAGAGCTAATAAACATAGTTTTACAGTAATATAAAAGTAACGGCGGAGCCAATAGTTCCATATCTTTAAAGCTAACCAGATAACTTTTTAAATAAGAATGTGTTTACAGATCAGTCATTTACACTATTAAAAAATGTTTTAATCTTAAATGTACAGCGAATTATCATAAAATTATTGGTAGACCACAAGAGTGACCAATTATAAAATGGCGATAAGGTTTTTGCAAAAACACCCGATGTTTTATTTAAAAGTGCTTCACTTAACTCTAAAATATTAAAATAAACTTTATTTGACACTAATTGAATGTGGTAAAAGAGATTTATACCATTCAATAAGAAATATCATAAAATAAAAGACCTATATTATTAGCTCAATGTCATTATTACGTAACTATCACTCAGTTCCTAAATTTGATTAGAATTAATTTTGTCAAAATGAAAAAAAAAGAAACTAAATGTACCAATATTTACACCAATCTAAAAATTTTGAATATTATGTGAGCCACAGAATAGATTTATAAAATATTTGCCAAAAAATTAACATGTTTTCACGAGAATATGGACTAGTATTACAAAAACAGTAGTTAAGAAAGTGGAAAAAACTAGATGAAACACTTGAAGCAAAAAAATGAGAACTCTTGTCAAAGATGGCGTGTATTCACCTTTTGACTTATGAACTTAGCAGACTATTAGTTGATTATTATTTTTGTTTAATATGAAAACTTTGTAAGCAATAATTCTATAATAAACTAAGACAAACTAAATGTTGTTCGTCTTTCCGGACACCCTTTATGAAAACAATAATACAATTACTATTGATTTTGAAAATGACTTCAAAAAAATATTATTGATATATAATTGTAATAAGTTACAATAAAAAAATGTTCAATACGTTTATTCAAAATTGAAAAGATAAAAAATTAATTTATTATTAAACCAATTAACCATTACATTTATACATTTACATTTATAAAAACTATATTTAACTAAAAAAACTAAATTCGCATAATGGATTCGAACCCAAACTGAAGAACAAAGTCATGGTATAGCAAGTGTTTTAACCATATACACCACTGTTTTCTTCATACAAAACTTCATTTAAAATTTGGTTTTAAATTTAAAAATTACATTGAATGAGTAATATCCACCCACACAAAGATTTGATCTTTGCTGCATTGGATGAATAACGGTCTACAAATCATCGAAGATAGTTAGCTAATCCGAGAAATTGTAACGGTACCATAAACCCAGAGCCGCTATTAATAGGAAGTATCCACTGACGGTAACCATAAAACGCATTATAGTCTTTAGTAGTTACCACTAAAGCACATTGACTCGTATTTATAACGAATGTATTTAATAACGAAATAAAAATATCATTATATAATATTTAATATAAAAGTGAATGCTATAATAACTGCTATAATAAGTGATGTTAACTGTTTGAATGATAAAAATTAAGTGAAGCGATAGCTGCTAATGACTAAATTGTATATTAAACAAAAAACCTTGGAATGAGTAACAAAAGTAATATGAATTATCAATGAATAAACTATATGTAGTCAAGTATTTAACTGTAACTGTGAATAGGAATATGAACTGTATATAAGAAAAGTAAAAGTAGGATATTAGGGTTCACAACAATAACAAATTCATCTTTATAAAATGATATTTTCAAACAATATTGTAATTTTATGGAATCCTTTTTTTGCAAACACTTTTCTGTTATATTATATATGTCGTTGTAAAACACGGTAAAAAACTCTTCACAATTAATAATTTTTTCACTTGGCGTTAGTTCATATTGTTGTAAAAATGAATTAAATGCGCGTTTGGTTAATTTAAAGTTATTATTATTGGATAAAATTGGCAATCTAGTTCTTTTTCCAAATCCGTATTGAGATGCACATTTAATCAAATGTTTTTTAAAAGCAAATTTATGCGTAAAACTTTTAAAATAAATATTACACTTTATATAAGTTTTATTTTTGTTGCATCTCAAAATATGCCGATGAAAATTGTTATATTTTTTAAAAACAAAATAACATAAAAGGCAAATTATTTTCTAAACTTTTGCATTACACTATTATGATTAACAAAGTTTATTTTAGAAGGTGTTTCAAAATTACATTTTTCACATCATAACATTACAAAATTAAATTAAAAATTACATTGTATGAGTAAAATCCACCCACACAAAGATTAGATCACAATAAAAAACTAAACTCACAAAATGGATTCGAACCCAAAATAACGAACATAATGATGGAGTAGCTAGTTTTTTAACCATTTCACCACCACTGTGTTCTTCATACGAAACTTTAATTAAAATTTGGTTTTAAATTTAAAAATTACAATGTATGAGTAATATCCACTTACCCAAAGATTAAGTCACAATCGCTTTGTTCTTCAAAAAATTAACTAAAGCACAACAACGCTAGTTTGATATGGCAAATCATTTTGAAATTAATAAAAAGCAAAACAATAATAAAATTGCAATTCTCATAATTTGCAAAAAACGACTTTATTTTGAAATTATATCATTATTATTAATAATTAAAAAAAAAGCTGTAAAAAAATTGGATTTGTAGCGATTGTCATTGCACACAAACTTCGTAGTGGTGTTGGTGATACTGGGGAAATAGGTCTTATAAGCGATTCTCCATACTTAAATCGTCTATATAATCTTCTTAACCTATCCTGCCATTCATACGGGTCAACCGATGACAACAAAAGTTGTGAGCACATATTTTTCAGATTACCATCATTTAAATAACAGCAAAGAATTTTTTGATGCATTAAATAGTTATAAACACAAAAATTGGTATTGACAAAAAAAATCATTTTCATAATATATAAAAATTTTTACAGATTTTGTAACTAAAATTTGAAATAACAATTAGATAAAACAAAACTTTTCGCGCTATAGTTTCAATGTCGTTTGAAACATTATTTATAAAACTTAAATTAATGTTTGTAGTAGATAGAAATGATGCATTTAAATTCACATTTGTTGTAATAATATTATAATTATGTTTGGAATAAAAAATAATTTCAAAATTTCAAAAAATTTAGTGCCGTCAGACATGGGTTCGTATATCCAAACGGTTAATACTCTTTCTGGTAAATCATCTATGCGAACAATGTTCCATGTCCACGGAAACGGATCGCTGACACGATTTATTTTTGATTGTTTGTTTATCTTTGAATTATGTTGCATAGAAGTCGTAATAGTTATTCGAATAAATATCTAAGTTTATGTTGTTTGTTTTGGTTGTTTAACTTAATAGTTATGATGCAAATCCACCGCTGATAAACCATGGTGTTTTAGAATTTATAAATGTTAATTTTTTGGAAGACATTAAACCTCGAATTACTTCCAAAATCTTCATGTTTCCTATTTTATCTGCGAATTGTTGATCAGTATCGTCGCGATGACGTACATATCTTACAGTTGCTATGTATTCGCTTATTCGTGCGTCGTTGTATAATGTAAAACTGATGGATATAAAAACAGCGTGTTTGTCATCATCACTAATCACTAAGAAGCGGTGAAAAATACGAATTGATAACTTGTTCCATTTGTTTATTGGATAAATAACTTATTTAAACTTTATAAAAGAAACTTAGTGATAAACTTAAAGTTCTTCACAAAAAATAAACTTGTACTGTACAAATGTCATTTTCAATTTATACAGTAAGTTGTTGATTCTGAGCTCGATAAAACTTTTAAAGCTTCTATTTATTTGGCTACACTTACTGTGTGATGTTTGAGATTTAAATGTAACTATTTTTAATTTAAACTTTATATGGTATCATCTAATTTAAGATACAAGAGATGCATCTTAAATTAGATGATACCATATAAAGTTTTTATTAATAATAGTCAAGCTAAAAGCTCAAATATAACATATTAAGTGTAACCAAATAAAGAGAAGTATTAAAAAAAAGATCATGCGAAGTATTAAAGAGATACAACTAAATAAATTTAAATACATGATTTGGGATAATAAAAACAAATTTTTATTTTCAAACTGTATTTATACATTTTGTGATTTTAAAATAAATAAGAAAAATGGGTTTATTCTTTTTATAATTTTACAAAATGGGTTAGGAATTTACAATTACAATTATTGTTGTTGTTGCCGCTGTTGTTTTTGTTGTTGGAGACGTCTTTTTCCTCTTTCGCGTTGTAACATTTCGCGAATTTCCTGTCGGACCTGCGATCGGTTTACTTCACGGATTTCGAGTCTCAACCGTTCCCAGTCTTAATCTATCTCCTCGCTCTGATAAGAGGCGTCCACATCGCGGATTATCTGTTGAAATTCTACACCACCGTTTTTGTGCATTGTGCATAGTGGTATTTTAGCTTTAAAATTTAAACCTCACTAATTCTAAACTTCAATTGAATAAGCATACAAATATTACATTCAATTTATACTGTAAGTTATTGATTCTGGGTATGATCAAACTTAAAACCTCTATTTTTTTGGTTACACTTAATGTATGATACAAGAGCTGATAGCGTAACTTATTATTTTTACATGGGATATACGATACTTGACCTACAAGTGTAACTATTATTAATTAGTTAAACTTAGTTAATAAAGTATAGTCAATTTTTGTTTATATCTAATCGAACTCTAGAAATAAAACAAAAAGTATTTTATTACGTTGTCTTTTAAATATACGTTTTATAATAATATAAAACGATAAATTATGTGAAAGTATAAGTCATAATCAATAATTTTTCAAATTGGTATTTCTAAAACAAGTAAAAAATGTTGTTTGCTATATGATTATATTTTCTTATGTTGCCATAATAACATTTTCTATAATTATTTTGGAAAACATATTTAATTTAGTAAAAAGATGGAAAATAGACAACCAAACGGACCCCCGATTCTTAGAGCCCCTGGGCCTCCGACACTTTTCCTCATTAGTTTTTATGCCATAATAACAGAATGAATTATTTTATATAAAAAAGTACGGACATATATCAAATACAATAGTTCACGTTTGTACAAAAAGTTAGTTAAAAAACTTAAATTAATTCTTATTAATTTAAATAATTTAAGTGCCTCTACATTCTCTTTTTAACTATCTATACCTTTCTCAGTATCTCTCTGTAAATCATTTCAACATTCTGAACGTCAATTATATTCTGTTGTCATTAATAAATGTACTTATCTGTAGCAAAATAAAAATTATTCTTTAATACCGACTGTTACAGTCTATGATGAAATAACAGTCAAATTTTACTAATATCTAAATATTTAAAATAATATTGATTATTGGAAACAAAATGAGATGTAATTATATGTTAAGCAGACATATAAACGAATTATTTTAGACAAAACGATCATTCAGAAGTTGACACGATTATTGATATAATAAAAGTTAGTAAATACTAATTCTGCATAAAATTTAGGTTCCATATAAAATCTTATTGCATTAAAGATATACTTAATATTTTTATGCTCGTTTATACCAATTCAATCCACTTTAAATTCAAAAAATTTACGTTAACTATTATTAATTGCACTTTCATAACATCATACGCAAAGTTTCAAATGGATATTCTAAATTCAACGTCACATAAGAGGCAACGCTTATTTTGAAACAGAGTTGCGTCGTTATTATTGTGAACCTTCAATGCAATTTGGTGGTCCATTATTGGTAAGATACCCTACAAAACGTACTTAAGTCTCTCCACAAATATGAGTCAATTTTACATTTTAAGTTCACTTTTATAAATATATGTTTAGCCGCTGTTTTTGTCTATCTCCGATTATTCTAATAAAGAATTAATTTCATAAGAAACAGTGTTTGGATATTAAGAGAAAACGATCTCCAAAACTTAATACAACGGTAAACTTATAACCAAGGTGTCCCAGAGTGTGTCGGTCTGGGGAGAGTTTACTTTCCGACTTTTCAAAATATTAGGGGTGGTGGGGGGGGGTAAACTTCTCGGATTTAAGCGACAATTTTTTTGCCATCGGTCAAAAAAGCAATAAAAAAGATTTTCCCCCATAGAGTTGTCAATTTCCATTTTATAGGTTGGGGGGGGGTGAACTTTTTGAGAATTCTTGGGTGGGGGTAACCCCCCTCTGGGACACTTGCTTAAAACTAATAAATTTTGTTAATTATATGTAATGTTATCAATATATTATTTTTTTATTATTTTAGACAACACGAGTAGAATGTATTTGAATGGCTCAGCTCAATAAGCAGTTGAAATGATTATTGAAATAATAAAAGTAAGCAAATGCTAAATCTGCATATATTTAGTTCCACATAAAATTAATTGCATTTAAATCATACTTAATACATATATGCTCTTTTATTCCTATTCAACACACTTTAAATTCAAATATTATCTAAAGATGTTTGAATACAAAGGTAAACTTCATTCACAAATCAATCTTTTATATTTCATTATTTTAAGAATAATTAGGAAAATATTCCAATGCATTAATATCAGAATAAAATTGGTGGAAATTTTATTTTTATGTTGTGCTTTCTATCAGTTTATGTTATTTACATTTGAATACACGAAATTTAGAACTGCTATTAGTATTACAACTGGACAATCGGAAATAAATTCATTTCCTTCGATTAGTTTTTGCTTTAATGTGGAAAATTTAATAGAATTAAATAAAATGAAAAACACGAACGAAACAATCGGGGATTTAATTGACAGATTGTTTTACCTAAAAGCATGGCACGGAACTATAATTAACAAAAATAATCAATTAAAGCCGATTCATATTGTAACAAAATACTTGTCACATTGTTTCACTTATATCAGTGAACTAGTTATGAACAACTCGAATGGAACACAAATTAATATCGAATCAAACATCGATATAGTGTTCATTCGAAATATCAATCTTACACTTAGTATACACCCAAGAAATAAAATGCCATTTGAGTTAATGCATGAAAATATTTATATTCTTAATAAACGAACATATTTAAAGGTTTGGTATTCGCGAATTAAAGAAACACTACTCGAATATCCTTATGAAACGAATTGTATAAAAACCGTGTCGTTTGACAATTATAGGAACTATACAATATTTACGAAATTAAATGAAACCAAAATACTTTTGAAGTCAATCAAGCTTTCAAGAGAAAATCAACAAATTAACAAAAAAAGATGTGACAATGAATATATAAATAGTGGCAAACAATTAGAAATATTTATAGACTTTGTAAAAATAGCGTATAACGTAGAAAATGCTGAAAAGGTTATAACACTTCGAAAAACAAACTCATCTGATATCGATTATAAACATTTACCGAAAATGGATTTAATAACATATTTAGGTTTAATCGGTGGTATTATGTCGATGTGGTTTGGCGTTGATTGTTATATGATTTGTAAATATTTGATTATTAAATGTGAATCAGTATTTAAGATCTTAATGATTGTTTATATTAATATATATCAAACTCACTTATTGAAATATGTTTTCAGAATTATAAATCTAATTACTATTTTAATGCTACTTATTTTAATGGTTTCACAAAAGTATCAGTTAATACAAGAATATGTTTCATCAAACACAATAACGCGAACTAAATTTGTTTATTCAAACGCATTTCCTCACATTATTATCGCGTTATATCCATTCGAATTAAATAACAGCTATTTATTAAGATTATATCCGAAAGTTAACGTTACATATTTAGATGAAAATGAGAAATTAATAATATATTATACACTGAAAATATTGAAAGAATATGGTTATGAAACATACGTTAAACTATACAATAACTTTACAAACGTAATCGATTCTTGTACTATTGAAACAACACAGGATGAAGCTTACGATTGTATGCAATACTTTCAACACTTTTATTATATTGGACCACTATTTAGTCAAATTAGCTTTCAATCTTACTTTGGTACTAATCTGAGCGATAAACAAAAATATTACATTTTCCATAAACAAATTCACAATAATTTGAGAAAAATAAAATTTTCATTCAACATTAATTACTTTATTGACGGAAAAATTGATGTTAACCATTTCTTTGTCATACTTCTTAGTTCCGAAAGGCAATCTGCATACCCACTTAGTTACGACGCAGATATTTCAATTTATTACACGTCAACCATTATGAAAAGGCTATATAATTCAGAAACCAGAAGATTTTGTAGAGATGGAAACGATCTGAGTGATCCATTTGCATTTACACCGCCATTTAATGTATTTACGTGTGTTATAGATTGTCTTATTGATAATTACTTTAACACGTTTGGTTGCATTCCGTTATTGAGGCTTTTTATCGTTGATGTAAATTTGATAATAAAAAAGCGCTTGAGTTTATGTAATCATATATTAGATGAATCTAATAATTCATTGGCTATTTTGGTAAACAAAATTGAAAAGAATTGTTCCCAAATATGTCGATCATTTTGCTTTACAAGAGATTTTGAATCAAAAATAATGAAATCAACTTTTAATGAGGACCGAAAACAGTTTTATTTGAATATTATTCCTCAATTACCATATGTGATAACAAACACCGAAACACTTAAGATGAGCGTAATTGAATTTATTTGCAATTTTGGTGGAATATCTGGATTATATTTTGGATTATCGTTTATCGATTTAAATCAATTTTTTATAAAACTAAATTTATTTGTATTTAAATGCATATATTTTATTTTAAAGCTAACATTAAAATAAAGTCAATCTTTATTTTTATTTATACAAAAATTTTTATGCACACAATATAATAGAAACTGAATTTCTTTTTACGGCGCTATACTTGATTGAACATTCATTATTAAATAATTTTATCAACCATATCATCGTTTACTTTAACACTTCAGTAGTAACCAGAGAACACCGATATAAAAGTTTTTACACTACTGAGTGCGCACTCTTTTATAATTAATATAGTATTGAATAAGCACTATGAATTGGTTACGCCAATGCATTAAGCTTTTCATTATGCATTTTCATTTAGCGCTATCAAGGCTTCAAAAACTTTTATATCGGTGTTCTCTGGTAGTAACACAAAAAATATTACAGTTAAGGTAATGTAGAGAAAATTTTATCCCGATAGGAAATAATTGTGTTTTTGGAGTAGTGTGAACTGTACATCAGTTATAAATAATTAGTGGTTTGCAGATGTTCATTATTAAATAATTTTAGCCACCATATCATTGTTTACTTTAATAATATAAAATTAAGTTCATTTTTTCTTAATTTTACAACTTTATTAATCTGTAATAATGTGTGTTATGCAACTTGGCTTATATTTATATTATTTAAAATTGCATATTAGTAATTCTAACTTATGACCGCACTATTAATTATAAACTTTTTATAAACATCTCTTTCTTTTCATTACACCGTTAAAAATTTTAAATTACAGTAAATATTTTCATAATGTTTAACTTAAACATTATACATTGTTGAATCTTACAATTCTTCATTTTTTGAGCTATTATTAATTTTGTTTTTTAATTTACTAGTACTTGGAACCCGCTTTGCGGGAAAATAAATACATTTTATTTTCTATTATTACAACAATTAGCAATTATCATTTTATTGCCATTATATTCTGTACTACGTGTTTTTATTGTTAATATGTTCGTGAGATATTGTTTAATTGTTGATTATTACACCATTCTTGTGCGTTACAATAATGCTCTTTATAATGGAAATTTTTTTAGCTCACTTTTTTAAAAAGGCGAGCTTATGCTTTTGACACTGTCCGTCTGTCCGTCTGTGTGTCCGCACTAGCTCGACTATAGGAATTAGGACGTAATTTATACAAGTTTGTTTTGCCATTAATAACTTATTAGTTTGGATCAAAAGTGAGCTCTCTATAAATGTGTCATTCTTGTTTTAGATATTGTTAGTTAATATAAACAAAAAT
>JAQIXJ010004633.1:0-10519 GCA_034700185.1 Phthiracarus laevigatus | reverse complement strand
TGAGCGAGCAACCATATACTAACTAAAACTAACTTTGCAAAGTCAGATATTAAGACCGTTTCGAGCTTGTTTTAAAAATAATATTTATTTTGATTTATAAAGAAATTTTAATTTTAATGATTCAATTCATAAAAAATCAGTGACCAATACTCATATGTGTACTCATACTCAAATAATTACAAAAAGTCAAGTTTTGCTAAAATGAGTGATATTTAATTGTAAAAAATTCGTTAGAAATGTCATTATTGTTTATTTTAAAAGTCACAGCATATCTACATATGATCCAGGCTCTCGTAAGCAGAACCTGAGGTTCAGGCTCCAAAAAGTAAGAACCTCGAGCCTTTTCCAAAATTAAGAACCCGAGCCCGGCTCCGAGCCTGAGGTTCAGGCTCCTGAGGTTCAGGCTCCTGAGGCTCAGGCTCCTGAGGCTCAGGCTCCTGAGGCTCAGGCTCCTGAGGCTCAGGCTCCTGAGGTTCAGGCTCCTGAGGCTCAGGCTCCTGAGGCTCAGGCTCCTGAGGCTTTCAGGCTCTAAACCACCATCACTAGTTGTGTTTAACTGTGTGTTTATTAAATTCGCTGTGCATTAAGAATTTGATATTAGACACATCTCAGACATAACCCGGGACCCATTCTACCCGTATCGTTCTCCACAGACCCACCCAGACTCCTCCCGAACTCTACCCCGGATCCTACCCAACCCATCCCGCTCAGTTTTTTGTGAAAATAATATTTTCCAGCCCAATTTCTAGAATAAGAACCCCACCCACGAGAGATCCCTTACTTGCATTCCTTTCTTTTAGCTGAATCCATTTAAATAGGTGTAGAGCATAGATTTTCTGACTATTCCTGTCTACGCGACTGAGTTAGTACATAGTATACTATGAATTGCATACGCGACTGCGTTATGCGTGTTAATGCAAATTACGCAATGCAATGCTTTCTCAATGGTCTAATACTGGAATAATAGGAATAGAGAGAAAATCACTGGTGTAGAGTGGGTGATGCTTAGGAAAGGCGTTTATAATACAATCGAAACGGTTTTTTAACACCCATTTTTAATGTGTTGTCCCACCACCTACAACCACCTATTTACACTCCTCTCATCTTTGCTGAATCAATTGATTTAAGTGTATAGTGTGTGATCCCCAATGAGTGAAACCTTCACAAACAGACATAAAAAACTTTGTTATTTATATATTATGATGAAAAGCATTTGTTATAACGTACAGTCGAAAAAATGTGAGACCTCACAGAATATAATACCAGAATTCGAAGAAAAATAGTTGTTGTAAATAACGTTTATTATTAAAAAAGAGTAACAGACGAATAGATGGGCAAAATCACACATTTACTTATCCGTTTTTTGCATTCACAATAATATTATTTTCAAGACACTCGCTATGCATTAAATTGCGAAAACCCAAAAATGTTCAATTAACTCTTTCAATTAAAGTTTATAATTATTCTTTCAGGGATTAAGAACAGAACTATTAAAGTATAAAGAAAAAACGGCAATCTATATAAAAGAAAACCAAACACTTAAACAGAAAATAAAAGAGTTATACGAGGAGAAGCGAGATTTAACCACAAGTATAAATATAAAATGAATAACTATTACTCGATTAATGTTAATTTGAATGTACTTTATTGTAAAATTAAATCGAAAATATCTAATCAAAATTAAAATTTAAGACTGAGTTTGTGAATTATTAGTGTTTTTGGTTGCCTTTACTACACCGACCATCGCCGGTCTAATAGTTCTATCGTGTAATTTGTAACCAATTTTGGTGACAATGGCCACACTTCCAGGCTCTTTAGTATTGTCTACAGCTTCGAACAGCGCGTGATGTTCGTTAGGATTGAACTTTTGTCCGATTGGATTGATTTGGGTGACGCCATGCCTTCGAAGCATTGATTGCAACTGTTGTTCTGTCATCTGAACGCCAGAAAATAAATTTTTCAATACTTGATTGTCGTCAGTGATGGCCTCTTTCGGGACACTATTGACAGCGGTATGCAAAACGTCTGCGATGTCTAACAAGTCTGTGCAAAACTTTTGTATGCCAAACAGTTTTGCGTCATTCACTTGTTTGTTCATACGGATTCGCGTGTTCTCCCCGTCCGCCAAACTTCTCTTGTATTTGTCGTCAATATCTTTCGTTAACTCAATTAATTTCTCGTTTTCTTCGCGCAATTTCGCATTTTCGGCTAATAATTGATTTGAGTCTATTTGTTGATTACTCGTGGTTTGATTGGTCTCCGTTTCCACCCGTTGTTGATCTTCTGGTTGCGAATACTTCTCATTTGATGGCGTCTTATTTATTCCAAATATTAATCTGTTTTCAAAATTAATCAAAATTATTATTATTATTAAAATATTAAATTATGGTAAAAATGATGCAATTTATGTTTAAAATTGATCCGTAATTTCAGTTCAAATAATAACGCCTAAATCTATGCGTTATTTCTACAGTATTTACGCGTTATTTGTACTTTTAAACCAAACTTTTAAACATTGATTAAATTTATTCAATATTTAACTTATAAATATACGATGTTAAATATTTTTAATTTGATTTTTTTTGCTTACCGTTTGTTTACATACAAATCCAATTTTTTAGAGGAATATAATGAGTTATATAATCTTAGAGATCGGAATAAGCACAATGTGTTCAACACGCTTGAAGACATGATTACTAATAAAGAGTTTCCCAAATTTTTACATTAGATATATTATGTTTTGTTCTAGAAATGCGTAGAATAATATCGATTCGGTTACTCATTATCACTTTTTGATAATTATTAAAATCTTTGATTATTTTGACATTTTCATATTTAAATTTAAGTTTTATTTTTTTAAATAAAAATTAGTTTCATTTACTTAAAAAACTTAGGTAAAATAGGATTTGGAAGTTTTTAAAAATTTTATAGCTAATTTTTAGCATAAAAATTTATCTTTATATCAAGTGTCTAAGATAATTTCTTATTGAATTTAGTGAAAATTTAATGCTTTCAAACAGAGTATTTAACAGTTTGAATTTAAGTTTAAATTTAAATTGCTTCGAATAATATTATGCGAAAATATTTTATTTAAGTTTAGTAATAAAATTATTTTTCCATTGTATTTTCTCATTCTGTTATGATTGTTTTTAAAGTATTTTCGGTATCAAATAGCCATATATATTACTTATGTTAAAGCCAAAACTATAATTTGTTTTATAAAAAATAAAGTTTCTATAAACTCAATAAATTATTAATATTCTAAAAACCATTAGGGTTTTACTTACTCGTGCATCCACCGTTCTATTGACTGCATGTTTTGCTATGTTAAATGCTTAATAATGGCTGCCAACAACACTAAACTTAAATATAATAATACATTGAAAATAACGCATTATATATAAATACTATACAGACAAATATTTTAGGCTTCTTTTGGCTAATCTTATAAATTATTTATTAAGTAAATTTGTATTTAATATTTTAAGTAAATACAATTATAGTAAAATTAAATAGTTTTAAAGTAAGTATATAACTAGGTGTCACTACTGGAGGTGGATGCACAAGTAAGGAAAACCAACATTAGTATAACAAGTAGTGGTGCTTATTAGTCAACTCGCTATGTCATACAATATGAAAATTTGAAATGTGTGATCTGAATGGGAAAGTTAGGGAATCAGTGTTGTATATACACGTATCGATTGGGCGTTTTATTGATTCTGATTCATATTAGTCAATTGAAATTGTATTTAATATAATTAAAGTTAATAATAATATAATTAAATCATTTGTCATAATGACGGACGCAAAATACTTCGCCAACACTAAAAAGGGTGAAATATTTGAGTTGAAAAGCGAATTAAATAGCGATAAGAAGGAGAAGAGACGCGAAGCGGTCAAGAAAGTGATCGCATCGATGACTGTCGGCAAAGACGTGTCCGCACTCTTCCCTGATGTGGTCAACTGCATGCAAACCGATAATTTAGAGCTTAAGAAATTGGTTTATCTCTATTTAATGAATTATGCTAAGAGTCAGCCCGATATGGCTATTATGGCTGTCAATACTTTTGTCAGGTTTGTTATGATTGTTCCATAGTTATGATTGTTTACGAAATACTAACCCATTTATACTGTCAACAATAATTACAATTCAATAGTTAGTCAATGTTTTTGAGTCTAATTTACGTTAGAAAATCTTATGTTTAATAAATAACAGTTGATTAAATTTTATGAAGTATAGAAACTGTGAAATATAAGCTATAAATTTTAATATTGATATTTTGCTTTATCACGCGCTCTATAGTTGTCCACTCTTTAAAATTGTTAATAATTAGCCGACTAAATAAGACTTTTTTTGGTTCTTTTTATAATTGCTATTATGTAATTTACATGTAATATGTAATCGCAATAATTTGTTGACATTTTTTTCTAAATATGGATAAATTGTTTCAGGGATTGCGAAGATTCAAATCCATTAATCCGAGCACTGGCTGTGCGCACAATGGGCTGCATAAGAGTTGATAAAATTACGGAATATTTGTGCGAACCTCTCAGAAAGTGTTTGCGCGATGAAGATCCATATGTAAGGTTAGAAATGTCATAATAGTATATAAGCTTATATTATAATTATCTGCGATCATATTTGAATTTTTAGTTTTCCTCCTAATATAGAAAAACAGCAGCGGTTTGTGTGGCAAAATTGCACGATATTAATGCGCAATTGGTAGAAGAACAAGGATTTTTGGATCTGCTTCGAGATCTATTATCAGATTCTAATCCAATGGTTGTGGCCAATGCTGTGGCCGCTCTCTCCGAAATTAATGAAGCGTCCAGTACTGGTCAACCTTTAGTGGAATTAAACGCTCAGACAATAAATAAACTATTGACTGCTCTTAATGAATGTACGGAATGGGGACAAGTTTTTATATTGGACTCGCTTTCGAATTACAATCCAAAAGATGATCGCGAAGCGCAAAGCATTTGCGAACGCGTGACACCACGTCTGGCACACGCTAACGCAGCTGTGGTTTTGAGTGCTGTGAAAGCGTTAATGAAATTAATGGAAATGATGAATTCGGACTCGGATTTTGTAATTACGTTAACAAAAAAATTAGCGCCACCTTTAGTAACATTACTATCGAGTGAGCCAGAAGTTCAATACGTTGCTTTGCGTAATATTAATTTAATCGTTCAAAAAAGACCGGATATATTGAAACATGAAATGAAAGTTTTCTTCGTTAAATATAATGACCCGATTTACGTAAAACTTGAAAAGTTAGATATTATGATACGACTGGCATCTCAGGCCAATATCGCTCAGGTTTTAGCTGAGCTCAAAGAATACGCAACTGAAGTTGATGTCGATTTTGTTCGGAAAGCGGTTCGAGCTATTGGCAGATGTGCTATCAAAGTGGAACAATCCGCTGAAAGATGTGTGGCTACACTACTTGATCTGATCCAAACTAAAGTCAATTATGTGGTTCAAGAGGCTATAGTTGTGATAAAAGATATATTTCGAAAATACCCGAACAAATACGAGAGCATTATATCGACACTTTGCGAAAATTTAGATACTTTGGACGAACCAGAAGCTAGAGCTTCGATGATATGGATTATCGGAGAATATGCTGAGAGAATCGATAACGCGGATGAACTGTTGGAAAGTTTCTTAGAAGGATTTCACGACGAGAACGCTCAGGTACAGCTACAACTGCTCACCGCTATCGTTAAACTATTCCTAAAGCGTCCCACTGAGACACAAGAATTGGTTCAACAAGTATTAAGTTTGGCGACACAAGATAGCGATAATCCAGATCTACGCGATCGAGGTTTTATTTATTGGCGACTGTTATCCACAGACCCTGCAGCCGCTAAAGAGGTGGTTCTCGCCGAAAAACCTTTAATTTCTGAAGAGACAGATCTTCTTGAACCCACACTTCTAGACGAACTTATCTGTCATATCGGAAGTTTAGCGTCGGTTTATCATAAGCCCCCATCAGCTTTTGTTGAGGGACGTACAGCACATTTGCGCAAATCGTTACCACCACGAACAGGATCTGGCGATGAAGTTCAAAATGAACAGCCGCCACCACCACAGGCCACAGTTATTCCCGCCGCAGACAGTCTCATCGGAGATCTTCTCAGTTTAGACATTAGCGCTCCGCCGCCTCCCACATCATACCCAACAGTTCCAATGACCAGTTCTGGAGTTGATATTTTAGGTGGTGGACTCGATTCATTGCTTGGCGGTCCAGAACTAACCGCACCCGTTCCTGCATCTTCTTCTGTTCCACCATTATCTACTTCTGGACTTCTTGGTGATATTTTTGGCATTCCTTCTTCAGGCTCTTTTTACACGCCACCAAAACAGGTTTTATTTTTATGAAAATTGTATCCCAAGAATTTACAAATCCGTTTTTAGGTTTGGTTACCAGCAGTTCGTGGGAAAGGTTTAGAGATAACGGGAACATTCACCCGTCGTAATGGGCAGATATTTATGGAAATGACATTTACTAATAGAGCCATGCAAGCGATGGGTGGCTTTGCTATACAATTCAATAAGAATAGCTTTGGTTTGGCTCCGGCACAACCGCTATCAGTGCCATCCCCTTTGCACCCAAATATTTCATCGGATATAAGCCTTCCGCTCAACACGATGGGTGCCGTTCAGAAAATGGAACCCTTAACGAGCCTTCAAGTGGCCGTTAAAAATAATGTGGACGTTTTCTACTTCAGTTGTATGGTTCCTACGCATGTGGTGTGCACTGAGGACGGAATAATGGACAAAAGAGTATTTTTGGCCACTTGGAAAGACATTCCGTCTCAAAACGAGGTCCAACACGCCATCGATGATGTCATGATGAATGTGGACCAAGTGTCGCAAAAGTTACAAAATAATAATATATTTACGATCGCTAAACGGAATGTTGAGGGACAGGATATGCTCTATCAATCACTAAAATTGACTAATAATATATGGGTTTTGGCCGAACTGAAAGTACAGCCTGGTATTTCAAAGTTTACGTTGTCGTTAAAATCGAGAGCTATGGATGTCGCGCCTTCTGTTTATCAGATCTATGATATGATTCTCCATAATTAGATAATTAATTCAATTTTGTTCTAATATAGCGAGAAATTATTTTATTTTTAAGTTAAAACCCAATTTTTTTTGTATTTTATTTGATGTTCGGGACAATTTTAATATTTTGATTCATCTAATAATCGATAAGCTGTTGAATGTATAAGTTGAATATAAGTTATGAATTTACATAAAAATTTACTTAAAATAAATACCAATAGTTGTCCTATTAATACATCCATTGTGTCGTTTTCGACGAGTTTCGGGTAATTTAATTCGATAGATGTTAATTTTAAGTTGACCTCATTTGCCTTATCAATCGTAAAACAATCAGTAATCCATTGGTTATGTGTCTCCAATAATTCATATTCATTTAGAATTGCTGATATGTTACGATTTTGTTTGCGTTCTTCGTCACTGCATTTAAGTATTAGTTTGGTAATTAATTTAGAGTTAGTATCATTTTTATCTCACCTGATATATTGAACGGTTAGATATTCTTTATTGGAATGATTAGTATTAGAATTGGTAAAACTGGCACAAATACGCTGATTTCGGTTATTAACCGAACAATACAATGTAGTTTTCAATTCGATGTTACGCGATGTCTTATATGTGATGGCGTAAACGCATTTTTGAATATCTAAATAACATTTAACGATGTTAAACGAATCTTGTTTCATCATTAGACATCCTCCACCATTAAACGCGTCTTCAGCGTAAATTTCACACCCTATATGGCTGGATGGTTGCAGCTGCTAAATGTGTGATCATTTTAGAATAGTTTAGAAAATTGGCGATAATTCTATATTAATTATATGGACAAACCTGCTTATTAAGATTGTGCCACGAACTACTGCTAATAACTTGACCATTTTTATACAATTTTTTCCCGAATCCCTTTCAAATTAATGCGGAACGGATATTCAGATATTTAATATATCAGCCAAGTAAAAATATTGTGAGTAAAATATAATTGATTATCTTAGAGTTTGGATTTTAAAAATTGGGTATTGAGAATAAAATTCTTTAGAATAAAATGAAGGGAACAAAAAATTTTAGAAATATGTTACCATAGATTTTAAAAATAATACACGTACTGAATCATTAATTAGTGGGGAAATTTTAGAAAAGAATTACAAAATTGGAACAAATCAAATGCAGTTAACTTTGTGTGCTTTTTCTAGATTATAGAACAGATATCGTACAGTACAACGACTAACGATAATTTTTAAATATTCCAATCTTATAAGTTTATTGCTAATAAAAAGAATTAGAGCAATAACTACAAATTACTTATAACTTTGATATCGTAATTATAAGAATAACTTCTTAAATAGTATTTGTCAATTAGTATAATACTATTACAATTAAATGATCGATTTTGAAAACGAATGTAAATTTTTGAAATAAGTTTTATAAAAATAATATACTGTAGTTAGAATACCTGGCAAAATGAGCTATAAATAGGTAAACAGGAAGGATAATGATGAGCGTCAAACTCCAATGAGCACCAAAATTGATATTCATTGAACGTAAATCGTTCGCATCCAAGTATTTCGTGAGTCCAAGCGGCAGCGAATATTGCGATCGAAAGATCATGCTTTCTCACCTCATTAACAGCTAAATTCGTATTCATTCCTCCGCCACCAAAACAATTTCTACCGAACACATCGATTCCAACAAACACATCATAGTTACGGCCGAGTTTGCTGGAAAGCTCGTAAGAATTTTGCAGGTTTTCTTGTTTCCACGTATAATTCAAAAAGATGCCATCACACGCGTCAAAGAAGCACTTATTCAATAAATTCAGCTCGTTTTGCCAGTTTAGTTTCCCATCTGGGTATGTAACGCTATCGTACCATATTATTATGCTAAACATTTTGTTCAAAATTAATTATGGTTTAGATTTTTAATCTTTTAAAATAATTAATTATTCCAATCATAATTATCGGAATATTCTTTGCCGACTTGAATGCAAATATGTTTAATAAGAATTTTACACGTTGAAAGTTTATTGTGATATTTTTATTGGCGATTAAGCGAAATCAAATTTAATTTTAATTTTAAACATTTAGATTTTACCCTATGTAACCAAACATAATTGCTTACAAAATTAATAAAGATAGTGAAATGTATTAATCGACATTTATGAATAATGGTAAATTGAACATAAAATTATAGTTTTTCAGTTGGAAATATTTTTCTAGTTCTTTAAATATTAATTGGGAAGCATTATCGAAATGATAACTAATATCTAGAGAGTCAAAATAATAGCATTTATAGCATACAAAAATAGCGCTATAAATAGCATTAATAAATAAACAAAATAGCACTTTAAAATAGCATTTATAAATTTTTAAAAACTACTTAAAAGTTAAAATATAATGTCTTTTTCTTCAAATTAACATTTTTATAAATATCACTCTTAGTTTATTTTATCATTAAGTTTAAAAAGTTTTTTAAAAGTATGTTCTTACGAAATTTTGGTAGTATTGAAAAAAATTTGGACACGGGGTAACAAAAACTAATCAGATTTATATGACAATATTTCGATTTAGAGGCATTTATTAGCATTTATAGCTTTTATAGCAATTATCATTAAAATTAGCAGTTAATAGCATTTATAAATGGAGCTAAAACAACTCCAAACTATGTAATTCGTGCACATATAACAATTACATGCTTATAATTTATAAAATAAAAAAGTAGCAAATGCTATCTTTTTGACTCTACTAATATCATATAGACTTACTATTAATTAGGCTATAAATATTAATATGTTTACCTTTGAGGAATTTCATTGTGCATTTTATTGGATAAAACGTTAACAAATAATAAAAGATTTTCAATTAGTTGTTCACTAATAGCCGATTCAAAATTTAAAAGCCATCCTTCAAAATGATAAAACTTCGCTATGTTTACGAGCTGTGATACTACTTGTTCAATAGCATCTCTATCTTTCAGCATTTCATAGTAAATATTGCTAAAACCATCCCAATTTTCAACAATAAGAGTACCTAATACGGGTACCTGCACATAACAATTCAACATTTATACTGTGAATTAATAGATAAAAAGAATGAATGAATGAAAAGCAAGAGAAATTTAAAAAATTTTAAATATACAAAATTGATATTTAAATCCATATCTTTGCTAAAAATTTTTTAAAAATTGAAACAAAATGCAATTGAAAGTAAAATTTTATGGGGAAACAATGCTAATATTAACATTATAAATGTCTTTTTGAATTAATGAGAATAAAGGAAAGCTTCTAAACTGTTTTGTTCCCTAAGATTTTTTTTATGATCTATTCTATTGTGCCAAGTAATCAGTAGGGCCTTGAAAATAGTTAATTAACGATTCATTTTTTCAAAAGAATTACTCAATTCGAACTATATGTAACTTAAGATTAATTATTGTAGATTATAAAATGACTTT